>CAIGQZ010032594.1:5608454-5627272 GCA_903798205.1 Danio tinwini
CACGTGAATAATACTAGGTATAATTACTGTTATTACAGTACTGTGAGGATTGAATAATGCCGAGTTCAGACTGCATGATTTTCAAAGTAATCGTGTCACAGATGTTTTCACACTGCATGACTATCTGGGCTAGCGTTTTGTCTCTGCTTTGTTTACACTGCAAGATGGATCGACGACAGGGGGTTTCACACTGCACAGTGGGAAGAATCGCCGACAACTTAAAGTTCTTACACCTTTTCCAACTTCAAATTCCAGCACTTTTCAAGCACTTTCAAGGTGCATTTTTATGTATTTCCAGCACCTAACAACTACTCTAAATTACATTTATATATGCTGGATGCACCTTATTTAACATTGTTGAATACTTTGGACCATAGATTTATTGTAATAGTTCACCCAAAAAT
This sequence comes from Danio tinwini, assembly GCA_903798205.1. Taxonomy (NCBI): domain Eukaryota; kingdom Metazoa; phylum Chordata; class Actinopteri; order Cypriniformes; family Danionidae; genus Danio; species Danio tinwini. The sequence goes on from CAIGQZ010032594.1 coordinate 5,608,859, forward strand.
GGCATATTTGTATTTGGGTGTAGTACCAAACTTTCATGACCAGTTGTTCATGATATTTCATGTACACTGCTATTTAAATGACAAGTTAAATCCTTATAAGTCCGAGAATATTCTTGCTGCAAATTAATGAACTGTTCCTATGTCAACTGTTTTGAAAATCAGTCACTAAATATAGAAACCATAAGCTTTCATCAATATTACTTTTTATTATGGTCAATATTACTTTAGTTTAGGACTAAAGTACTGTTGTAACTGTATGCAAATGTCCCACCTGTCAAATGGTGACAGTTAAGGGGTTAAACTATACCTGAGCGATGTGTTTGGCATTTTTAGTGGCAAATATGCATTCTAAGTGAATGTCTCCCAAATACGTGCATGCGGTGAACATTTTGCAATGAAAAACTGGTCACACGACAACAAATTTATGCACTCGCACAAACGTTCTTAAATATATTTTGAGATTGCATAAATACAATTTTGGGCGCATATGCAACCAAAACAGTCGCAATTTCGAGTCCTGCAATTTCAGATTTAAGCAGGTTCAAGCACTTTGTCCAAAATCCAAGCACATTCCTAACCTTGAAAACACTAGATTAAAAATCAAGCATTTTCCAGGATTTCCAGCACCCGTACGAACCCTGTTAACTTCTCCCACAACCTCCCGCTAGCCTGCAGATAACCACACTAAAGGGAGGTGCTTTCTCATTGGCTGTAGGTGATCGCCGACATTATTTTCAGTCAAAACTCAGTTCACACTGCATGATTTGAATCACTGACAGCTCCAGATATTCAGCATGCCAAATATCTCACGGGCATCGGCGACTCATCAGCGATTCTCTCAGATCGTGTCTTTGATAGTTGTGTTATTGTCACTCGCGTGCACGAGCACCAATTTGCTTGTGATTTCAGGCATTTGTCTGTGATTTCTCAAAACCTGTCGGCGAGTCAAAATCAGGGATAAAATCATACAGTCTGAACTCTGCATTAGGTGTAGTTGTTAATAAAATACAATTAAAGGATAATTTAATAAATCATGTGAATAATACTAGGTATAATTACTGTTATTACATTACTGTGAGGGTTGAGTAAGGTGTAGACACTAATAAAATACAATTAATGGGTATTTTAGTTAATAACGTACAATACTCTGTATAATTACTGTTTTTACGTTTTTTAAGGCGAACCGAACCGTACTGTACCACTTTTTTGGCACCCTTTCGAAAGGGTACCAAACACGAGAAAGGGTACCAAAAGGTGGAGCTACATGCACAGCTGAACGCTGATTGGTTACAGATACGTCACGAGCTCGTGGAACTAGCCAGAATGAAAACAAAGGAGCCGCCATGTTTTTTAAATACACAGCCTAGACATTGCATGGAAATACTATATGCATATAATAACGAGCCATGGATGACCCGAGCTCAAACAAACCTTGTCGCTGTCTTGATGAACAGCCACAAAGCCAAGGAGAACAAAATCTGCTGTGTCCTGTTGTTGTTTTACGAGGCCGTCTTAAAGTGTGAGTGGTTATCGCATCTACAGGGAGTGCAGAATTATTAGGCAAATGAGTATTTTGACCTCATCATCCTCTTTATGCATGTTGTCTTACTCCAAGCTGTATAGGCTCGAAAGCCGACTACCAATTAAGCATATTAGGTGATGTTCATCTCTGTAATGAGAACGGGTGTGGTCTAATGACATCACACCCTATATCAGGTGTGCATAATTATTAGGCAACTTTCTTTCCTTTGGCAAAATGGGTCAAAAGAAGGACTTGACAGGCTCTGAAAAGTCAAAAATAGTGAGATATCTTGCAGAGGGATGCAGCACTCTTAAAATTGCCAAACTTCTGAAGCGTGATCATCGAACAATCAAGCGTTTCATTCAAAATAGTCAACAGGGTCGCAAGAAGCATGTGGAAAAACCAAGGCGCAAAATAACTGCCCATGAACAGAGAAAAATCAAGCGTGCAGCTGCCAAGATGCCACTTGCCACCAGTTTTGCCATATTTCAGAGCTGCAACATCACTGGAGTGCCCAAAAGCACAAGGTGTGCAATACTCAGAGACATGGCCAAGGTAAGAAAGGCTGAAAAACGACCACCACTGAACAAGACACACAAGCTGAAATGTCAAGACTGGGCCAAGAAATATCTCAAGACTGATTTTTCTAAGGTTTTATGGACTGATGAAATGAGAGTGAGTCTTGATGGGCCAGATGGATGGGCCCGTGGCTGGATCGGTAAAGGGCAGAGAGCTCCAGTCCGACTCAGATGCCAGCAAGGTGGAGGTGGAGTACTGGTTTGGGCTGGTATCATCAAAGATGAGCTTGTGGGGCCTTTTCGGGTTGAGGATGGAGTCAAGCTCAACTCCCAGTCCTACTGCTAGTTTCTGAGAGACACCTTCTTCAAGCAGTGGTACAGGAAGAAGTCTGAATCCTTTAAGAAAAACATGATTTTCATGCAGGACAATGCTCCATCACACGCGTCCAAGTACTCCACAGCGTGGCTGGCAAGAAAGGGTCTAAAAGAAGAAAAACTAATGACATGGCCTCCTTGTTCACCTGATCTGAACCCCATAGAGAACCTGTGGTCCATCATCAAATGTGAGATTTACAAGGAGGGAAAACAGTACTCCTCTCTGAACAGTGTCTGGGAGGCTGTGGTTGCTGCTGCACGCAATGTTGATGGTGAACAGATCAAAACACTGACAGAATCCATGGATGGCAGGCTTTTGAGTGTCCTTGCAAAGAAAGCTGGCTATATAGATCACTGATTTGTTTTTGTTTTGAATGTCAGAAGTGTATATTTGTGAATGTTGAGATGTTATATTGGTTTCACTGGTGAAAATAAATAATTGAAATGGGTATATATTTGTTTTTTGTTAAGTTGCCTAATAATTATGCACAGTAATAGTCACCTGCACTCACAGAGATCCTCCTAAAATAGCTCAAACTAAAAACAAACTAAAAACTACTTCCAAAAATATTCAGCTTTGATATTAATGAGTTTTTTGGGTTCATTGAGAACATGGTTGTTGTTGTTCAATAATAAAATTAATCCTCAATAATAATTCTGCACTCCCTGTATATTTGATTTAACGAACTTCTTGAGCTGATGATAATAACGTGTGTGTGATATTGAAGTGTCTTCGACGTCTGATCCGTTCAGAAAAGAAAAGGACAAACGTGAAAGTGAAGCACAAACAAAGGAGAAGCCCGACAAAACACAGGAGCAAATTGTTTCAGCGACCTGAATCATGAACAAACTGCCATGTTTATCATTGCCTTTTGGACTATTATGAACTCTGAATGACGGAATTACTCTCTAACAGAGGCTACATGTGCTGGTGAAGATTACAGACACAGATGAAGGGTTAGCTCTGACTGTGGGTTATGTTGCGTGTTGTTTTTGAACCCTAATAAGGACTAAACGTATGCTGTGTGTAGTTTATCTGTAATTGGTAACATATCGGAGACTGTAAGGGGCTGTATGTGTTCATTATTTTATATTTGCAGACGTTACAATAGGCTATTTCGCATTGATCTGCAGTTATAATCAAATCATGTTGATAGAAAGGTTAGTAATAAACGTTTATACACAAGTATTAATATGTTTAAAGCATCTGTTTTGTGAGAAGTGCTTCTCATATGATATGCGAGCGACCTGTAAGGCTTTACTGTAGACATTTATTCGAGCGAGAATGACGTTGACTGAAACTCTCTGTCGTACAACACGCCCACCAAATGCAAGCCTGATAAAGGTGACCCCTATCGTACTGTACCAGTCAGTGGAAACGATGCATTAATAACAAACAATTAGGGGTGGACTTAACCAGGGGATAAGGGGGCCCTGACCAATGCCAAGCAGCCTATATTAATCATATAGCTCTTTTATAAATTTTCTGTCATATGTTGTCAAATCTGTCTATAACCATTAAGATGTTAACATTATTACTTCTTATCAAAATCAGTGGCCCCCATTAATAGTGGAATGTTCCTTCCGTACTGCACATGCAAATGTTAAAACCTAATCACAAACATGGCTCATTAACTGTACATAGTTTGTGAACTTGCTTTTTATTTGGATTTTACTGTAATTAGGAAGATAAAGTTTCCACTTAAAATGTATTCTTAACATGCAGTTAATTCTAATCTACAGAAGAAAAAAAATCTATATAGAAAGAGTGTTTTGAGTTTCAATGTTAGGGTCCCATGCCTGAGATTGCTTAGGGCTCCCAAATCACTAAGTATATAAATAATTCTTAATAGCTTCTGGCTGCTACTGTATCCCTTCTAGCAACAACCCCACCCCCAAATAAGAGCTTACTTTATACATGTCTTTCTTTTAGGAAACACGTGCAGAACGGGATCGACAAGAAACAACAATAACCAGCAGGTGCTGCCACCTGCAGGCGCTGAACAATGACTGCAAGGTACTTACGTGACCTAGTTTGATTCTAACCTCAGACCGCCAAGGTGCTTGAAGAGTCCTACGGAAAGCAAACGAGAAGAAACAAATCGACCATCGTCTGCTGTCTACTGTTTTTAAAATTCCATCCATCATGTTATGATATAATCCTAGCACTGTGAATGTTATTTGTCATCCATCTGATATTGCTTTAAAATGTTCTTTTGTTTTGTTAAAGGAGTCAATCAGGAACTTGAGAGGGAAATGATTTAGAAATATCCGCCCATGAAATACAAACCTGTGCATTATGAAGTACAGCTGACTTTCCGGTCATCACCTGGGACCACATTTTGATTGTTGGTTTGATTATTCTTATGTATTTATTTTAATTCCAGGAGAATTCAAGTGAAGGCATTAAAAAGGGTTATTATTACTTATCTTGCAGCGGTGAGTATTGGTGGAGTGGTTCTCAAATGGTGGGGTTGAAGGTCTGGAAAATGGAGAAAGCCATATTATATGGATATAATGAGATATATACATAATAATTAACAATGCATCAGATAGTAAGCGTAGAATAATTCACAAATTCTTACCGTGTTTTGTTGAGTGTAGGACATCAAATCGCACTCAGTGAAATTATTTGGCACAAATGCATATCAATGAATTACGTAGACAACAATAAACATGGGTTACAAGAATAAAGAGCATAAGGAATAATTAGATTTTGTTGTTTACCTGCACATTAAGGCTCTAAATAGTTAAATCATACACATATTTAAACAAACACCACAGTATTTTAATGTATTAAAACTGAGTGATGCTTAAAACAAGGATAATAGAGTAAGAAAACTTAATTGTTCCTGTTTAAATGAAGCTTTCATCCCTCGTTAGTACATTTCTCAAGTAAAACCACTTAATTTTTCAAATAAATTTTATCTGAGAAGATTTAAATAATTATAGTTCAATACAAAAATAATAAAGCTAAACTATTTGGCAACCACTGCACCAATCAGCTTTCTTTTTAAACCATCTGCTAATCATGTTTGTACAGTGTTAGCTAGTGTTTGAATGTACATGATTGAAAGGGAATCGTTTTCAATCTTCGGATTAGTTTATAAATAAAAATACTGCTTGCATTCCTTATGTGGATTTTTCCACGAGCACTGCTGCAATGGCGTCAAATAAGCTAGCTTTTGATTGGCTAAACAAGTATACTCCAATGTCGTGTTTATTTTATATAAATAAGAATCGACAACACAGTCGTGGATGCTCGTAATGGACAAACATTTGAACTTCCTACACAAATTAGAGTATTTATTCGAATATTGTATTCAGGAATGCATGAGTTTTGATAATATGCTGTAATAGAGGGGGAGTGGAAATGATTACCCAGTTGTCCATACTTGAATTGTTGGTTTGCCTACTGTATCAAAATAAAATCTGTCGTGGATAAAAAAAAAAAAGCTAATCTTCACGTTCAGGTGCACAGATGCTAACGAGCTGTCTTCCATTCCGAATGCTAGCGTGTGCTAATGCTAACTGTTTCATTTCTGAGTTTATTTTGATCATGGAAAAGTTCACTGGCACATTTTTTTTTTCGTGTAATATACATTAAAGCTGCTGCTGTTTTCGATATGCGCGCATTAATTATCGAGTAGGTGATAAATTCCTTTCAGTTTCCTTACCTGGCATTGTCAAACCACTGAAAATAACGTAGTACTCGTGGAAATGTTCGTTCTGTGGTAGTTTTGTGACATTTAAACCTAGTTTCGGCTCATTAGCAGAGGCGCTACTCGTTTTGTTATGATTTCAGAAACGGACATGCGCAGAAGTTTAATTCCAACGACCGTTAAACGCCACCGTACACTCCGTTGATTATCAAAAACGTCTTATGTAATTTGTTTATTGTTTCTTATTTTTTATGCAAGTCAGAATGAGAGTTTGGAGAGTGGAAACCTAGGATATATTTAATTAAAAGTGCCAAAAATATTTATTAACCCCTCCCAGTGAGTGTTAAGCGGTTGAGGATTTGAGGTGTTTTATCCATGGGTTATCATGTGGATTAATAAAATTGCACTGTAATTTCTTACAACAGTTTCAATTTTCTTGTATAAACTGCATTTAGGAAATAAATGTATACAGATTAATTTAACATCGAGAAATAAGTTATTCATTTATTCTTGATCAGACCACTAAGGAGTGACAGGTTTTTATCTCATGCGTATTGGAACAATTGTAACAATTCCAGCTGAACAGAAACAAGTTGTGTTGTGTTGTTTTTTTCATTCAATAAAAATCGTCGAAAGGTAAAAATGAAACGACTGCGCCTTTTTCTTCATTCATCAAATGCCTTTATTTTTCTTTATATTTCTTCATCCTCGAGAATCAAGTTTATGTACCTCTTGATTTGTAAAGTCAAATCAAATTCAGAGAATAAACATAAAACAAATCAGTGCATGTCAAAGTATAAATAACAGCAAATCTGTACCAAACTACTTCATGATGAGAAGCAGAACTGGACTTCGGATGTCAAAACGACAAGAAAGAAATGACAGAATTATTAACGCAAGTAAATAATTCTGAGGAAGAGATAAAAGTGAAACATGAAATGCCAAATGTTTCCGAACATAATTTTAGGTATAATTTTAATACTCGCTCAGAAAAGAATCAGCATTTCGAAGATTGAAGAGCATCACCCCAACCAGCAACCATTTTGGCCCACTTTACAGTAGCTGCCAGAGAAGAAAAAACACAAGAGGAAGGGCTTTCAGGAAACTACAATCCGCAATTGATTCAACGAAACAATCGAAATGAACTCAACTGCATTTGAACAATTGCGGACTGTATTTTTTAAGAATACAGGACTTGAGGCAACGCTGAGACGAGGAAGACTTTGAAGGCTAGCGGAGATAAAGTGGATGAAACACTTGGCATGAAAAATCAACGTTCATTCTCAAAAAGGCAATCAGTCGATCAATCAGACAAACTATGAGTGATATAAAGAAAGCAAACACATTCTTGGCTCTGTTTCGTATTGCAGGCGCGTGAAGAAACAAGTCGCTCAGTGCTGTTTGACCCGAGGAGCCGTGACTCTACGCAGAAAACCGTACAGGAGTCCAAAATTCTGCAGGAAAACAAACATTACAATTAGCGATAGGGGAAAATATTTTCAAAGCTTGTCTATCTATCGTACCAATTGCTTCTCAAAATGATTCACTGGCTCAGTTTCCATCCACAGATTTTTATGCGCATTTTAGATATGCGCATAAAAAAAGGTTAATGGAAACGCCAAGATGCGCATGTATGCATATAACCGAGTAGGATCAACTTTTTATTTGATCAGAAAACTATGGAAACACTTTTACCGAACAAATTCCAGTATGCGCACTAAATAAGTAATGTGATTTTGTTATAAGAGATCATGTGATGATGAAAAGTGTAAACGTAGTTGAAGTTTTAAAGCATTCCAAACACCACAAGCTAGGAGACACCTACAGGTCAAAACATGTAATTGCAACAATTTCTTTTTTTTTTTTTTTACATATTGCGAACTTCAAATTTAAAGTATAACCTATAAATGCACTTAGCTTATCATTTTTTTCATGCCAAAAGACTGTTAATTAATATTAACTGTTATTTATTTTAATTTTTACAACTCGTAAAGTCGTAAAACTGTTTCAACAAAAGGTAAAAACTATGGCGATTTGAATAAAGCCACAAGATTCATTTAGATTTTATGACATGACACAGTTCGTCCCCAAGTGGAGATCGATCACATTTTCGAAACGGTAATGACATAACAAAGCCTCGTTTACTGAAATCACATGACCTTTCCAATTTGATACGTGCTCTAAAACACAGATTCAAAATAAAAGATGTGTAAAGATTTAAGGTTTTTGTTCAGTTTATCCAATTATAATTCAGCACTCTGGGTTGCCTTGTTAGAAAACAGCGTATTTCATTCATTTATTCAGAAAGGCTCTGAAAGCATGTGCCCGTGATCGAAATAGACAGTATCAGACGTCGAAATGAGACAGATTTAGTTCCACATGAGGTTATTAATTAGCAAATGATGTAAATATTATGAACGTAAACATTAGGTGAACAGGTTACATTTTAACCGCGTGTCCTAACAACACGCCTCATGACGAGATACGCAGCGATGAACAATTTGTCTGTTTGCACCAGACGAAACATGACAGAAATGTAAATACAGCCTTTCAGAAGCACAGAATATGCACTCACTCACGAAACAGTAAGGTTTATTATCTATTTAATACATATTATCCCTCTTTAACATCCCTAAATGTAGATGCTGAATCACTCATATGTGTTTAGTTCTAATGCGCAATTTCAAACGGTTTATTGTATTTTCAAGATCTGAGGTGAACTATCGGCTTCTGCTTTCAGTATATGGCAATAAATGTCATGTAAAATGGCATTCAAACTCACATGTTAGTATTTAGCTCTGAAAAAAAGCACACAAGGTTTACCTGAGGTGATCACGGTCATAGGTGTCTGTTGTTCAACTGTGAGAAATAGAAGCCGTTTCTAATATATCAATTCGAGTTGATGGTTTTGACAAACTCCTTTTAATATGGAAAATATTCCCCCTATCACATGTCGTTGCTATTATTTAGAACACAGTTTAAATCACTTGCTCCTGTACTCAATCTGGCAAACTGCGCTTGCGTTTATTTTGATCCAGGAGTGCAATACCTAGTTCAACCACTGGGTGTCAAACTTACATACTGCACCTTTAAGACAGACATTGATAAATTGATTCATAGACCATAGAGACAGATAGATTGTAAATACAATTTTATATTTACTTGGCTAAGTAATATATACAAACAAGAATAATCAAAATATCTTATTCAATATTCTAAATCAAACTAAAACATTAAATATCAATGCAACATTTATACAAATTAAAGGAGAAAAAATATATATCCTAAAGATAATAATCACTTATACTTAAGCAATGCTTTTATAAATTACAGTAACTGCCAGTTTTTAAGTATATTTACTAGGGTAAAATATTTAAATGCTTTTTATATTAAATTATTATAATTATTATTGTACATTATATAATGTTTATTGGATAACTATATTCAATTCATCTTTATTTCTATAGCGCTTTTACAATGTAGATTGTGTCAAAGCAGCTTAACATAGAAGTTCTAGTAAATCAAAATGGAGTCAGTCCAGTTTTCAGAGTTGAAGTTCAGTTATTATATGAGTTAAGCAAATAATAATAAAACCTGCACTAAATTGATCTTACCTGAATGGCCAAATACAGCACTCCGAGATAAGATGCGATACAGACGGCCAACAGCAGGTCAAAGATCGCTGGCTTTACTCTGTTTTGTTACAAATGCAACAAAATTACTCGTGTAGCAGTTACAACTAAACGATTAATAAAGGTTAATCATTTCTAGAACAACAATTTCATGTTTATTTACTCAACCCCATGTCATACAAGATGTTTATCTTTCTGCAGTCAAAAATAAATTAAGGTTTCTGAAGAAAACACCCCTGGTTTTTCCTCTATATAGTGGATTTCTATGGAGCTCAGTGGTTTAAACTGAACAGTTTAGTTTCAATTCAGCTTTAAAATGAACTTAATGGCCTGTCTACAGCCGGTCACTTCATGCATTTCTCTAGTTTTATGAAAATGGTTCCATATAAAGGTTCCATATAAAATGGTTCCATGGTATATATTTATACACATAAATGAAATCTTTAAACCTCACAATATATGCAAATTAAACTAGGTTTGACTAAAGTGTCAAATACAGCATATTTTATTTAAATATTATTATTTTATACATAAACAAAAGAAACAGCAAAATTTTCTCTATTCACAAAGATGTGTGTGACGCGTTTCTGTTGTTAATGCTGTTATTTGATAATAATTTAACATTAATTTACATTTAATAAAAAAATAGAATGATCATCTTGGATGACCAGGGAGTGAGTAAATTATTAGGAAGTGAACTAGTCCTTTAAATTTAAGTCAAAAGGCATCAGATCTCACCTGTAAGCATTCATGGTCTGCTTGAGCTGATCATAAAACACAAACTCAGGGTCTCTGCAAAAGTAAAACACAGTTATAATCCCCTGGAGATGGATATAAACCCAGATTGAAGCAATGATAATGGTTTTCAAATGTATGTTCTTTGATACCAAAATTGTGACTGAAATTTTAAAAAACACTGTTACTTCATTGTAATGTTTGAGCACTGCTGATTGGCCAATTCACATAAAAACACAGACACTAGCATGTGAACATCATGGCCAATCGGCAGTGTTTAAAGATGTAGAACGTAAGATTGACATCTAGTGATTGCACTAGGTATTGCAGTCCAAATTCAAGAGTTACACAAACAAAAAAACATACAGATCAATACGAAATGCACATGTTCAACATTAGCATTGCTTTTCAGAATTTATTTAGCATGTTTCTTAAATATCTGCAAACATGTTATGGTATTTTGTTTTAGGGCTGCACAATATATCACAAAATTATCATTATCGCGATAATAGTATACACAATATACGCTAGGGTTGCACAATATATTGTTTCATTATCGATATCGCAATGTGCGCATCTGAGGTAGTCACATTGCAAGATATGCAATGTTGAGTTGGGTTTATAGTTTACCAGGAGTTAAAGTTTTGTTTTAAGTGGAATTCTGCCTTTATCAGCCTGTGATTTAAGGCCTGTGACTGTATGAACATTTCAATAGAGATTAAAGCATTAAGGTTCAAGATATTATACCCTTTATACCTTTAATAAACATACATTTTATTTTATTATTTATACAATGAAGACGATGCAGTGCTCTTTACATCTGATATTTTCCAATTTCTGTACCGGAATACTGTTTGACAAAACCATAAAGCAACAATACTTTTAAGTTCTTTATTAATTTTATGCATGAGTCAATCCCCTATTGCAATTGATCTGAATTGATAAACATTTTCCGAATGGAGTTATTCAAGGTATCTGATGAAACTCATATCGCACAGATTTAATTGCAGAAAAACAAAATACAGTGTCAAATTTTTCCAGTATCGTGCAGCCTAATATGCGCATACCAGACATGCGTGATAAATTATTGTTTACACATACAATTTATTTAATTTAAATTATTTTCACAAACAACAGGTTGTTTATTTAAATTTGACCAATCAGATGGGGCCATCTTTAGCCCCGCCTCCACCGGTTGCTGTTCTGCTATTGGCTGGAGCGGCTCAAAGTTGAACCCAGAGCTGAAAATAAACAGTAAAGCTGCGGTCACACTAGAGTTTGTGCGTGCAAAATTCTGTCGTACGGCGCTGCAAAAAGGGGCGGGATTAAACAAGATGATTAGACATTAAAAAAAGCGAGCGATTGCTCCATGTTTTAAATTTCTGTTCAGAGAGGTCATGTTTTGATCCTGGATTGCTCTCACTCAGTCAAATGACGCGATTTCACAGGCCAGAGTTCACCAAGCTTGAACTTTGCACCTCAGCAAAATGCGAAACTTGACGCATGATCCTGCATTTTCGGTCTGACACATTCACGTGCGTATGAATAGACGTTTATGGGGAGAAAAGTCCAGTGTGACCGCAGATTAATGGAGGGAGTTGAGATGAAGTGTAAACAACAGCCAATGAGAATCAGAATATCTGTGGAGGTTTTCACTGACTCAATGTTTTAAAGTCTCAATGTTTGCACTTTGACGCGTTTTTAAAAAAAATATATATATATACCTGTTTATTTTAACATCAATAATTAAAAAACTTAAAAACAGAGCTAATAAATAATGTTATATTGATATTTATTATGTTTTATCATAATGTTATATTGTAAGAAATATCATTATCGCAATACTCAACAACAACAATGCAAAATTTTTCCTGGTATCATGTAAGCCTAGTATTTTTATGCTTTAAAAGAGTCAAACGTACATAACCCCTTTAAAGACATGCTCAACAGCACTCAAATGTTAGCAGAAATGGAGCGTTTTTAACATTTAAGTCCAGATTGATACCAAAGTCAATATGTTTGTCCACTCCAGCAGCAGCAAGTGCAGACTGACCTCTTGTCTGCTCGCACCAGGTGTCTCTTGACGTCCTTCAGGTATCGGCTGAGCTGATGCTCCAGTGTGTTGATGATGCTGCTGTCTTTATCCAGAAGCTGAGCAGCTCGAGGCTGAGCGGTCAACCAGTCCACGAGAGATGCCAGCTGATCCTCCTGCACCTGCTGAGCACAAACACTGATCCGTGAGACACGTCAAAAAAAAAATTGGCCATATTAGCTTTAAAACTTGCGTAAGGTGTTAAACTCCTATTTGACTCACTGGTATATTTCATTTCTCACTAGCAGAGTTTAGAGGGTCAAAGTGAACAAATCAAAGTTATCTGCTATTATAACAAATGTTGGATTACCACAGGGTTGTGTCAGCTCTATACTGTTTACCTTGTAATGTGAATAATCATTCTTTTTAAGTAAAATACTTGGTACATAATGAGATAGTTCACCCACGAATTGTTGCAGACTGAGGAACACTATGCTAAAGTCAATTAGCATATTGGCTGTGTTTTAGACCATAGATATACACACTAGATATCGCATACGGACCCTGAGGATGCGTCAATAGCGCCGCCACATATGTACAGTGCTCCCAGCACAAATATCATTCATGCACACTAGTCAAGACCATGTGCCAATGTGCAGATGCTGGACTTTAGCGCTGTGTACGGGTGTAGTAACGAGCAAACAAAGAAAACAAAGCACAAAGGCAGAATATTTCATAGGTAAGATTTCTTTTTTTATGTTATGAATTTTTGTGCTTAACAAGTAACGTTATTGATGATAACACAGGCACTTACTGCAATAAGGCAAAGTAGCACCAACTTGCACTAAATACTGGGCTTATGCTAGTTTTGTTGAATAAAATAAGCAAATAATGCAAAAGAAATATGACAACGAGATGCTGCGGTGCCAGAAACGTGTATTATTGTCGGCTAAGTGAACTAGTCGTTCATAACAGAGATTCATTCACAAATAAATCACTCCCTCCGTCAGAATAAGAAGTGAAAGCAGGAGAGGGGGGGTGTTTCAGGACACGGATTAGATCAAATCTAACAGGAGGGAGGATAATACATTTACATGCACAGAAACACTCACTATTTGTCAGCAATGTCTGTGCGGTCACTGATTTATCAATATAGAAAAGTGATGTAAAATTATAATTTCCAAAAAAATTAAAAATAAATAAATTTGTAAACTGGCCACCGGGAAAACTCCCGATCATAGATATATGTGTATATCTCTGGCTCTGGATGGCCACAGTCCTCCAATGCAGCTTAGTCTCGCATTATTTTCAAATGAGCGCTACACTACTAAAATGGCGGCTCTATTGACACATTCCTTCCAATAGACAACAACAGGGCAGGCGACATCTAATCTACATATATATGTGTTTTAGACATTTTGTTAGCGTGCGTTAAAGTTCTCCCAAAAATGACAATTCACACATTTAATTTCTCTCACTCAAGTGGTTCCAAACCTTTATGAGTTTCTTTTTCCTGTTAAACAGAAATACTATGAAAGTCAATGGTTGTAGGTTTCTAACATTTTTCAAAATATCTTCTTTCGTGTTTAACAGAAGAAAGAAACTCAAACTGGTTTGTGACGAGTAAAAGGATGACAGGATTTTCAGTTTTGGATGAACTTTTCTTTAACCGTGAATTAAAATGTTGCTAATATAATGCAAGACTATCTTGTTCATGCTGATGAAGAATAAAGTTTCAACTGCGGTACCAAATGTTGTAAACATGGTATTTTTGGGCTTCATACTCACCATCTGTTCAGTGAAGATCTCCACGTCTCCGGTGACGCCCTGGATGACACAATTATTATTTATTCTATTTTATTATTGGTATTTAGTAATATAACAACAACGTAATACAAAGCTGAAATTATAAAATACAACTATTAAAATAGTTTTTAGATTTTTTGTTTAATATATATATACAATTTTTAAAAACACTTTAAAAACCACAATTATTAAAAAAAAAAAAAATATATATATATATAAATATATATATATATATATATATATATATATATATATATATATATATATAAAGTATTTGTAATACACTATAAAGCAATTGCCACATATATATTTAAATGACTAAATACCCAAGTTACAAAAACTGTAAATAATAAAATAATAAAGATTAAAAAAAATGTAAGAATTAAAAAATGAAAATAAATATAAATTTAATTGATACTGAAATAAAATTTTTTACTGATATACCACTTGTTTTTTTCCCCATGGACTTTTAACCTTCGCAATCTTTTAAAAACAGCTAAAAAATTGTAACAAATTTTAACAAAAAGTACCAATTAATATTATTTCATGACGCTACCTTCTCCGTCAGGTTATATATGACTCTGGCCAGCGTTTCTGCAATAACTTTAGTGTTACGACTGAGTTTCCCCAGATCCACATGAGGTCTAAAGAAAAAAAGAAAGAAAAATGACATCATCATACAACCAATCAGCTGCGAGAGAGGGTGGGAGGGAGGGAGCGAATCATTGGGGCGACGGAGAGAGAGCACCAATCATCATCACCCACCCAGCGGTGGCCTCTCCTGCCCCCTCCAGAGAGGGCGACACTGACCGCATGTCCATGATGGAGTGGCGCGCGGGGCTGCGGTGGCTCTCCAGGTGGGACAGGGTGAAGGCAGGCAGGCGGCGGATCCCAAAGCGCTCGTGCTCCCACGCCAAAGTGTCATCTGCCAGGTTGATCTTCTTGTGGACCATCGCAAACTTCAGGTCAGGGTGCTGATGGGCCACGACCTGGTTTATAAGAGACAATCTGTTTATTAACACTGGAACTACCAGAATTACCATAGCGGTTATTTTGACCGTTCTCATATAAGACATAATATTGTCACATCATATTTACATTCAGTTTCTATTGAGATATTAAAATTAAGCTTTGAATGTCTGTTATCATATTTAATTAAGTCATCACCCTAAAAATATGATCTTTTGGTAAAAAAAGCCTATGAATGTAGTTAGGCTACGTCAGACCACCCGTGAATATCCGAGACTCACTTTCACTTTCAATTTCACTTTTTACTAGATGCTCAAATTTTTTGTTGTTGAATTTGGGAAATAAAAAAATATATTTATTTTTATAATTGCAATTACATTTTTAGGGGTTTTTCCACTTTTATAATACAGTAGTACCTTACGAAAGTCTTGTTGATTCCAGGTGTAAGAGCAACAAATAATAACTTGACTACTAGTTGATCATTTGGAAAAGTGGTAGAAGGTAGATTTTTCTGATGAATCATGTGTTGAAATGCACCCAATTCTCACAGAAATCAGTCAGGTTTGGTGAAGGAAAAATGGTTTGGGGTTACATTCAGTATGGGGGCATGCGAGAGATCTGCAGAGTGGATGGCAACATCAACAGCCTGAGGTATCAAGACATTTGTGCTGCCCATTACATTACAAACCACAGGAGAGGGCAGATTCTTCAGCAGCATAGCGCTGCTCCTCAAACTTCAGCCTCCACATCAAAGCTCCTGAAAGCAAAGAAGATCAAGGTGCTCCAGGATTGGCCAGCCCAGTCACCAGACATAAACATATTGAGCCTGTCTAGGGTAAGATGATAGAGGAGGCATTGAAGATGAATCCAAAAACTCTTGAGGAACTCAAAGAGTCCTGCAGGAACGCTTTTTTTGCCATTCCAGATGACTTTATTAATAAGTGATTCAAGTCATTGCAGAGATGTATGGATGCAGTCCTCCAAGCTCATGGGAGTCAGACACAATATTCATTCTTATCCCACTGCACCATGACTTATTCTATACTGGACATTATTTCTATTATGTCTAAGCAAACTCAGACCTTACTGTACTAGTTAAATCATTAAAAATCAAGGCATGATCATATATTATTGTGGTGAAATAAGCATAATCTAGAGGCCTTTGCCTTACATGTAAGACACTTCTGATACCAAATGATCAACTAGAAGTCAAGTTATTATTTGTTGTTACTAAAACTTGGATAGGCGACAAGACTTCTCAGGTAGTGTATAGGACAGTAAAGAAAAAAAAAACCCAAACACTGTTCAACAAACAAACAATGACAACAAAAAAATGTCAATTAATAGCATAGTTTTTCCATCATTATAAAATAGCATTAAAAATTGCTATTAGATTTTACTTTTGCAATTAGAACTATTAGCAGATTTAAAAATTAGATCATGTTTGTATTTTAAATGCAATCAGAAGCTGTGGAAATCAAAATTCAATTCAATTCTATTTGTTTGTTCTTTATAAAAAATAAAAAAAAGGAAAAACCATGTATTCAAATGGCAAGAAAAACGTAAGAATTAAACTTTAGGTTAGGTTGTGGTGTTAATTAAGCATGGGTATATACAGTACGATCATGATAGCATTACAGGACACTGAGCAAATACTAGCTTAAATTTGTCATCTGATAGAGCGTTTGAACACAATGTCTTACACTGACTGTGTCCAATGGCGTTTGATATCACAAAGAGTATTTATGTGGATGTTTTGAGTGGGCGATCTTACGGTTTCTAGCTCTTTGAGCAAGGTGTACTGAGGGCTTCCTTCTTTTGGTGGTTTGGACACATGGAGGTGAAGGTTGTCGCTATTTCCCAGAGTGTCCAGACACAACACAAACGCCACATTGTCCTGGAGCAGACTGGCATCTAAAAGACAAAATAACAGGTCAGTTTTATAAACAGCTTTAGCTCTGCACAATGTTAAAGTCTAATGATGCATATTTTAAAAACGAAATCCCAATCATAGCAACATTACATGTGTAAATATTACAAGTGACAACTATTATTTGAACATAAACCGTAGTCAACATTTGAAGTGGATCATTTTCAAAGTTGTCCTAAAACTATTAAACAACACCCTTTCTTGTCTTGTAATTTTTTATTTTGATCCACTTTAAATGTTGACTTCTATATTTTACATGTTGTATGTTTTTTAGGGATATAAAATATAAAATTA
Source organism: Danio tinwini (assembly GCA_903798205.1). Lineage (NCBI taxonomy): Eukaryota > Metazoa > Chordata > Actinopteri > Cypriniformes > Danionidae > Danio > Danio tinwini. The sequence continues at coordinate 5,626,334 of CAIGQZ010032594.1, forward strand.
GTAATTAAATCACAGCACAGAATTCACAAATTCCATGCAAAGACCTCACAAATCTGAAAGTGAAAGTAAAAAGCACACGTGCATTAACCAGCGCCTGAGTATTTTGGTTTATGTCTTGTGGTTGTTAAAGGAATTGCAGCATTCACAGTCATCTGTCGTGATCATGGTTAGATTAAATAACTATAATTAGATGGTTATTTAATAAATCACAATAAGCCTAATCACCTGTGTGATCCAGATTGTCCTCCAGCCAGCGTTTAGTGCCTTGGTAGTTGAACTTCCCGCCTCCCGACAAGAAAAACAGCAGGTTATATCTACAAAAACAAAAAGCATTGCACTATTTAACAAATTTTTATAATTTTTGCACCATTAAATTTACAAAACTTTGAAGCACACAGACAGAGACTCATTTTAAGATTGATGCTTAATAAAAAAAAGTTTTACCCAGCATGAGTCCTCTTGTAGGAATAGAGTCTGGAAAACAGTCGCGCAAGCTCCAGCAGTATAGCAACGCCACTGCCGTTTGAGTCTGCGCCGTACGACAGCCACTAGGAAAAAAATAAATAAATACCACACAGCACGTTTACACATGCGAGTAACATTGTCCAATCGAAAATAAAGGGTAGACCAATGCTATTTCATGCATACAGAGTAATTTACACTGTTAATAGAGTTGGGCTCTCATGTTTAAGCAAGGGTCAAGTTTAAAAATTTTCCCACAGCATTTCATTTTCAACGCCATCATCAAATTTGCAGATGACACCACAGTGATTGGTCTAATCAGCAACAATGATGAGACTGCCTACAGGGAGGAGATACAGCATCTGGCCACGTGGTGCACCAACAATAATCTGCTCCTTAACACCGACAAGACCAAGGAGCTCATTGTGGACTTCAGGAAGGGACGAACAGGCTCACATGATCCCATCTACATCAATG
>CAIGQZ010032594.1:5642272-5656541 GCA_903798205.1 Danio tinwini
TCTATCTATCCATCTATCTATTCAAATTTGTATTTTACAGTTTTCTCAGTGGCTTTGGTGCATTTCTCACAACACTATTTACATTTGCACAACAGTTAATGCATTTCTCAAAACAATTAGTGCAAACTGCAAAACCTAGTTGATAACCTGCAAAAGTGTGTCATTTGCTCAAAATGGAGAGCTCATTCCTCAAAAGCAAGTATTCATGTCAATGAAAGTGTCAGTGTCATCAAGATGAAAAGTCCTGACACCATTGTTTATGAACAAGATAGTCAAATGGCTTTGTCATGTTTTCATTATGACGCTTTACTCTGTACATTTTTTCCAATGTAAAAAAATCAGATTTTTGGTGACACTTTCTGAAAATACTTAACACAACACTATATACTATTTGCACAGCCATTTGAAAACTACAGTAAAGTTAGACATCACTGCATTTAGTGAGGTATCTGAGTACAAGACACTGAATATGTATGTTTCGCTGTGAAATTTTACTGCGAAAAATAAATTTATTCACAGCATTGTGCAAAAAAATAAATACACCCTTATTTACAACAAACATAAACTCCCTTTGGGTAGAGCTGTGCACAACTGTAAACAGTATTGAAGTACATATTGTAACTGAACCTACAACATACACAGGTCTGTAAATCCTTCATCAAATGTTCAATTTAGAAGACATTTTCAGGAAAAAAAATGTAAATAATATTTGCTTGACAGATTTTGACAACTAGTTCAACATTTTTGTATGTAATGACTCAAGTAATGAAATGAGGACTATTCATTTTATATGGAATGACTATTCAGCATCCACAAGTTTAGTTAATTTTGACTGACATGACATAAGCAGATGATAATGTTACAAACAGCAGAGAGTTGTATGAAAGCAATTGATGCATGTCCAAAAGCATTTGCAATTTGCTGGAAGGAATGAGAAACTGCTACTATGATGTGCACAAATGACTAATTGATTTGAAAAATGCATTAACTGTTGTGCAAATGTAAATAGTGTTGTGAGAAATGCACCAAAGCCACTGAGAAAAACTGTAAATGAAATAATTATAATGTAATGCTCTTGATGTCCACTAGAGGGAAGTATTTCCTAACAAATTTCCTGACAGATTTTGACAACAAGTTCAACATTTTTGTATGTAATGACTCAAGTAATGAAATGAGGACTATTAGTTTTATATGGAATGACTATTCAGCATCCACAAGTTTAGTTGATTTTGACTGACATGACATAAGCAAATGATAATGTTATAAACAGCAGAGAGTTGTATGAAAGCAATAGATGCATGTCTAAAAGCATTTGCAATTTGTTGGAAAGAATGAGAAACTGCTACTATAATGTGCACAAATGACTAACTGTTTTGAGAAATGCATTAACTGTTGTGCAAATGTAAATAATGTTGTGAGAAATGCACCGAAGCCACTGAGAAAAACTGTAATTTGGCTAATATATATATATATATATATATATATATATATATATATATATTAAGGCTGGAAATTGTTTATTAAGGATGTGAAATCTGTTTATCCATTGCTAAACTTTACTTTTGAAAGCCATTTTCTACTTTTGTTTACTTTAAACACTCCTCAGTGTTTGGACTCTCAGTAGTGATTATTAAACCACACTGAACTGAGCTAAACTGAACTGAACTTAAACACTGAAAACTGAACTGACACTGTTTCAATTCACTATAAACTTCCATGTGAAGCTGCTTTGACACAATCTACATTGTATAAGCGCTATACAAATAAAGATGAATTGAATTGAATTGAATTTAAATATGTTTCCTCGCAGGATTTTACTTATTCGTTTCCCAATCAGATGTGATTATTTTACAGTTATATGATATTGAAAAATGTACTACAGCTGTAGATGTACTCATTAGAACAGTTCAAGTATTTCTCAATCAACAAAAAGCCCACAAAGCAGAATATTTAATGTAATTTGTGCTAAAAAACAACAACAACAAAAAAACGTAATGGTTAAGTGGCTGAGGGAGAAAATCAATCGGTTAAAGTGCTATTGTCTTCAAATGTACTTTATTTTTATAAAGCACAATCTCTTCAAGAACAAAGATTTTTTTGGACATTAATCATGAGATGTTTTTCTTTTAGCTTTAGCCCTAGATTTAGCCTTAATCTTAATTTTGCTAACAGAACTTTGTCTAACGTTTAGGTGTGGTTGAGGTAAAGTTATAAACAAACATTTTTCCAATAACATTTAAACAATGTTTGGGTTTGTTCTTTAATTATGTTATAAAAACATCAACACAAAATCATTTACATGTTTTTTAATAGAATAATTTTCCTGATGTGTTTAATTAGGATTCTCATCTAACATTTTAAAATGTTTACCATTAAAATAACATTTCCCTATCATTTGCAAAATGGAACTATCTTTTTAGATAACTAAGAAGGGCACCGCAGGTGATTAGGGTAAAAAAAGGTTATCATCATACCTTCACAGTTGATTAATTATTGATTATTGAATGATAATTGTTTAAATCTTGCTTTGTGATCTCTAAACCAGAACATAGCCTGAACATAAACTGAACATAACCAGAACATAACCTGAACATAGCCAGAACATAAGCGGAACATAACCAGAACATAAACTGAATATAACCAGACTTAATCAGAACATAACCTGAACAAAACCAGACATAACCAGAACATAAGCAGAACATAACCTGAACATTACCAGAACATAACTAATCATACCTAGAACATAACCAGAACATGATCTGAACATTACTAATACACAACCAGAAAATAAACAGAACATAACTAGATCATAATTAAAACATAGCCTGGACATACTTAGAATATAACCAGAACATAATCTGAACACAACCAGAACATAACCAGGACATAATCTGAGAATATCCAGAACAAAACAGAGCATAGCCAGCAAATAATCAGAACATAACTAGAACGTAACCTGGACCTAAGCTGAACATAACCAGAACATAACCCACCTCGGAGCAAGTTAGCCATGCATTGTAAAATACCATGGAAACGAGGAGTGATTAAATGGTACCTGAAGCCCAGGATTGGTGCAAACTAAACTGAAGCCTAACTGGCTAACCAGCTTATCTGGGTTCATGGTACAAGCACCAGCCCACATGTAGACGTGCAGTTGTGTAAGTAATTACAATGTGAAGTATTTCCTAACAATCACAATCTAACCCTTGTAGCACATAACCTGGAATTAACCAGAATCTAACCTGAACAATACCAGAACACAACCTGAACATATCCCACCCCAGAGCAGATTAGCCATGCAGCACGAGATTTTATAGCAACAAAGAGTGATTAAAGGGTACCTAAGACCAAGGATTGGTGCAAACTAAACTGATGCCTAACTGGCTAACCAGCTTATCTGGCTTCATGGTACAGCCCCCAGGTCACCTATAGATGTGCAGTTGTTTTGTGTAATAAATGTGTGAATCTAAACACAAACAGATGCAACATCAACAGAGAATCAGACAGTTTGGCTTATGTTCTGACAGTCTGAAAAAGCAGCTAATGGAGCTCCCGGAGCAGCCAGCATTTCCATTAGGTTGCATTAAAAGCGTTCAGGAGAGACTCATCTCTTTGTATCCAGTTTCAGATGCACTCTGTAAGCCATGGAGGCAAAAATACGACGGCACCCTTTATCTGATATTTAGAGTTGGGGTCTGGATGAAAGTGCCACTTTTGTCTCACAATGACTTTAGTATGTCCACTGACCCTTAAGAGCAGAGCATGTCCAACATCCCGAATAGTCTTTCTGCTTCCTTAAACCCGAAGATGTATGTCATCCATTAGCAGAGCAGATCAATTTCAGCCTTTACAGCAGGGTTGCCAGGTCTTCGCGAGAAACAAAACTAGGCCACTGATTACAAAACTCAAACTACACAAATCATATATTCGAAATATAGATCATACATGGAAATGAAAGCAGCCAGTCAATTCTCTAGGGCACCTAGAAATAAAAATAAAGTGTGATTGCTTGCTATGTTTCATCATTCTAGAAGTTTTATCTTTGATAGAATAGAAATTTGGTAGAGTAAAACATTACAATACAACCATATAAATATAACTGATCCAATACGACAAACATTTAGGAAACAGAATAAAAACAACCCAGACTATAATAAAGTGATGACAACAAATGTTGGTACGTCAACTTACTTTATTAATTAGAAAAAGTTAATCAGGTTAATCAGCTAATTTTTTTAATTATGCAAAGTTTACTTAATATTTTTTGTCAGGTTGATTGATATATGTTGAGATGGCTAACAAAGTTTTAAACTTAACCTGAACATAACCAGAACATAACTAAAACATAACCTGAACATAAGATGAACATAACCTAATCATAAGCTGAACATAACCTAATCATAACCAGAACATAACTAAAACATAACCTGAACATAAGCTGAACATAACATAATCATAGCCAGAACATAACTAAAACATAACCTGAAAATAAGCTGTACATAACCTAATCATAACCAGAACATAACTAAAACATAACCTAATCATAACTAGAACCTAACTCAAACATAACCTGAACATAACCTAATCATAAGCTGAACATAACTAAAACATAACCTGGACATAAGCTCAACATAACCTAATCATAAGCTGAACATAACCTAATCATAAACCAGAACATAACTAAAACATAACCTGAACATAACCTAATAATAAGATGAACAAAACCGAATCATAAACCAGAACATAACTAAAACATAACTAGAACATAAGCTGAACATAACCTTATCATAAGCTAAACATAACCAGATTTTAACCTGAACATAACCAGAACATAACCTGATCAAAACCAAAATATAAGCTGAACATAACCTGATAATAACCAGAACACAACTAAAACATAACCTGAACATAAGCAGAACATAACCTGATCAAAACCAGAACATAACCATAACATAACTAAAACGCAACCTGAACATAAGAAAAATATAACCAGCATATAATCTGAATATAACCAGGACATAATAAGAAATTAACCTGAACATAAGCAGAGCATAAGCTGAACGTAACCAGAACTTAACCTGAACATAAGCAGAACATAACCTGATCATAAATAAAACATAACCTGAACATAAGCAGAACATAACCTAAACATAACCATAACATAACCTGAACATAGGCAGAATATAACCAGCATATAATCTGAACATAACCAGGACATAATAAGAAATTAACTTTAAAAAGTTAAACAGGTTAACCAACCAAATTTTTTAAGTTATGCCAAGTTTAACTTGATATTTTTAGTCAGTTTGACTGATATAAGTTGAGATGACTAGAAAAAGTTAATTTGATTTAACAAAAAAAATAAGGCAGCTAGAATTTTTTACATCCATGGCAAGTGGTTAAAAGTAGCCCAATTCTGCAGGAAAACTGTGGACTTGGCAACCCTGTGGTCCATAAGGTTGGCTTGAACTCTTTAGGGTTCTCCTTCCTCCATTTGACAGCTTACAAACTATCTGCTTATTGTTGTGAGGATTTAACGTTAATGTCGTGTCTGGGACAATATTGCGAAGCAGTGCTTTGTGTCAGAAGTGCCAGAAAATGCAAATATAGACTATCATCTTGTTTACTATTACAGATAAATAAAGATTCGCTAGCAAATTGCAGAACTGTGTCAGATGTGCGTGCAAATCAAAAAAATTATATTATACATTAATGTGGTGAAATAGTCTGTGACTTTGTTTCCTGATCAACGCGATGTCTGATTGTGATGCTGCAATAATGTAATCGACCAAAGCTGTTTGGAAAGATAACGGTTGAGTTTGTGTGTGTGTTACAGAAGTGGCATTGAGGTTTTTTTTGGCTTTAAGAGATTGTTATTCAATACATTCTTCTAAGTTTCTCTCAAAGTGTTATTCATGTCATTGTTTGTAATAATTTTTAATTTTAACATGGGTTTAAAAGGGTTTTATTTTTAAAATGTCAATAAGTACAGTGCCTCTCGTTTTGGACGTGTCTTACTATTTTGGGGGCCTTAAGCAAAGAGAGGATATTTTCTTTAGTTTATTGAGCACTGCTGAGATACGTGTGCTTCATGGATGTTTTTTTCTTCTCTTTACGTATTTGCACACGTCAATTTAAGAAATTATTAAATGCAGTTAACACTTTAACCACTAGGGGCCCCGCGCAATTGCATGCTTTGCATATTGAGTAAACACATGACTTGTTTTGCAATGTTCAGATAATTATTAAGATGTATCCAAAGTAGATTAATCGTTTCTAATCTGTCATTGCGATTTGAAAGGGTGCGATTTTCCAATATAGGGTTAGTTTTTGAAAGTTCTGACAGTTCGAAGCCTATAATCTTGAACAATGCAAAAATATAACACAATCAAAATATAAAGGTTTTAAAGGTTTTAATATTAATTTAATTCAACTGAATTTAAAATATTGTAGTTTATTTTCCTAATTTGTCATGACAACTGACAACTCTATTGGAAAAATGGCAACAATGTAGCATAGTGTAGCATATTTTGCAATTATGCTTGATCTATCTTCGACCATTCAGTAATTTAAAAAAATGTAAACATTGTGAAATACATTTTCATTGACTCGTAAATGTAGGCAAAAATTCTTAGAAAACAACCCAGCAGGCACACAACATCATAAGAGGTTAGATTTTAGGTTAGACAATATTAGGTTAGATTTAGACCTTGACGTCAGACAAAATTCAATGTCTAGCCAGTGTCTAACAACAACGCTATTTTGACGTCCAATAATGATGTTTAATTACGGTGATATACGTTGATTTTTGGTTGTGTTGTAATGTGACCATATTCTATCATCTGATTGATGTCATAGTGGTAACGTCCACACAACGTCAAGGTGTAACATGATTAGATGTTGATATTTGATTGATTTTAGGTTGGACGTTGGACATTGACGTCGACCTAATGTTGGGTTCTGACGACAACCTAATTTTCACTACTATACAAAATTCAACGTCCCCACGAGGTTGGGGTACAACATCAATATGACATCATGTTGACATCCTGTGCCTGCAGGGAAAGCTCTCGTGAAAAAAATAAAACTCTCTCATAAAAAAATTAAGTTTACTTCACAAAAACGCTACTTTAAAAAAAACGTTTTGTAGATTTTGTTATCAAAACTTAATTTAAACATGACCAAAATGTTATTAGAACACAGCTTTGATAACCAGGAAAGCACTGGTCAAGCTTTCAAACTGTTACAACAAGTCCTAGTAATGCGCGTGGGCTCAACAGTTACTGTTATATTAACATCTTTAATATGCTGCAATTAAACTCCCACTGGGTAATTGAAAGAAGCCATTTACTCCAAAAGAGCAAAGAGCAGGACACGATGTCTGTCCTCTGTCTTTTTAATATAAGAGCGCTTCGGGCCTGACATTAAATCAGTGTATGACCTTTCGAGCGGCAAATAGAAGACGCTCTATGACAGAAACTGTGTGGCTATGACACAGATGTATTATAATGCATCAAAAGAGTTCTGATTTAAATTGGCTGCCCTGCAACACACATTTGTCTTGTGCGGTATCAAAAGAAACGCAATATCATAAACAATGAGTAAGACTTTTGTTTCACATCCCTTTTTCTGAGGAAAAACAATGATAAATCAGTCAACTTCTGCAAAATGTCACAATATTTTGATAAAACTGATGTTTGGCCTGTCCTTGTGACTTTCAAAACTGCACTTGTTTAATTTATTTGATTTTGTGAATCCTTAAAGATTGTGTTTGTTCATTCTGGCCAACTTTTAAGGAAGTTTTATTTTGTCAATATTATACTTACAGAGAGATGGATCTCAAAGGATAGCAAGAATTCAGTTGCTTTGAGTGTGTGTTTATAAAAATCAGGTCATGTGATATTTTAAAGTGTCCTAATATTCAATTAAATTCAATTCACCTTTATTTCTATAGCACTTGTACAATGTAGATTGTGTCAAAGCAGCTTCACATAGAAGATTTTAGTAAATTGAAACAGTGTCAGTTCAGTTTTCAGTGTTTAAGTTCAGTTCAGTTTAGCTCAGTTCAGTGTGGGGTAATAATCACTACTGAGAGTCCAAACACTGAAGAGCAAATCCATCGATGCGCAGCTCTACAGATCCCGAACCATGCAAGCCAGTGGCGACAGCGGTGAGGAAAAAACTTCCCCAATTGGCAAAATGGAAGAATTAAAAAACCTTGAGAGAAACCAGGCTCAGTTGGGCACGACCATTTCTCCTATGGTCAAAAGTCTTGTGCAGAGCTGCAGTCTAGGCACCGAAAACTGGAGAATGCTGGACCTCAGCGAAGACTCGTCTGTCCCTGGAGAGTCACAGGAATCAGTCTTATGCCCTTCACTCCTACATGACAACTACAGCAGCTGCTCAGGATACGGCCTGGTCTAGGATTATGAGAACCTTGGGATCATCTTGTCGCTGGTCTTGGATCGAATCAGTGGTGCTGCATAATCTGAGGGGCTCAGGATGAGAATCCCCAAGTGGAAATAGAGAATAAAGAGAATAATTAGAGTAGCTGCTGTTTATAGTGTATATAAACGAGATGCAAAAAACCTGTGTGGGGCACACTCATGCGTCATACTGCTAAGTGTATGCTTTGCTAAAAAGATAGGTTTTTAATCTAGTTTTGAACTGCGAGAGTGTGTCTGAGCCCTGGACATTATCAGGAAGGCTATTCCAGAGTTTAGGGGCCATAAATGAGAAGGCTCGACCTCCTTTACTCGACTTTACTATTCTATGTGCTACCAGAAGCCCTGAGTTTTGAGATCTTAAAGAGCGGGTTGGATTGTAGCGAGACAGAAGGTTGGTTAGATAAACAGGAGCTAGATTGTTTAAGGCTTTATAGGTAAGAAGCAGTATTTTAAATTCAATACAAAACTTAACAGGCAGCCAGTGTAAGGAGGATAAAATTGGGGTGATATAATCATATTTTCTAGACCTGGTAAGAACTCTGGCAGCTGCATTTTGTACTAGCTGAAGTTTGTTAATAGAGGATGCTGGGCAACCAGCGAACAGAGCATTACAGTAATCCAGCATAGAAGTCATAAAAGCATGGACTAGCTTTTCTGCATCTGATATAGATAGCATACTTCATAATTTAGCAATATTCCTCAGATGAAAGAAGGCCGTTTTTTTGACATGGGATATATGATGTTCAAAAGTTAATTTGCTGTCTAACATAACACCCAGATCTTTTATAGTAGAGCTAATGCTAACTTTGTATTTCTCTAATTGCAGGAGTTGTGAGAACTGCTGTGTACAGGATTTAGGCCCAATAAGTAATAAGTAATACTGTTCTGGAGTCCTCTACAACAGGTTTAAATGCATCTTAGGTCAGAAAACGTTCTGAGAGTATGCATTTCATATTAGAATAATTTAGCAATGATTTCGAAATAGTTTGTTTGAATCAAATTCAGAGCTTCAGGGCCTGTGCCTTGAAACCGGATTAGCTGGCTAGCTAGTTTAGTTTGCACCAATCTTAGGTTATAGGTAACATGAAGACAGCTTGACTTTAATCCCTCTTTGTTGCCATAGTATTATTGCTAATGAAACATGCTAAGTGAACATACTTCATTATCTGAAAACAATGGTAAATTCAGATATTCTCATTTAAAAATGTGAGTTCCGTTTCAGAACGTTTCAGACTGTTTGACTCCGCCCACTGCCAATTTACCGAATTATATTTCAGCATCCCAGGTTGCCTTAGTGGAAAACAGCATATTAAATTTCAGTGATGAAGAATCCCTCAATGTATGTGGACACGGCCAAAATTTTGACCTCCGGAGGACAGTAGCAGCCTCCAGTATCCCAGGAGGCGCAGGATGTCAACATGACGTCAGATTGACGTTGTTCCCCAACATCGTAGGACATTGCATTTTGTTTGGAAATGAAAATCGTGTTGACATCAGAACCCAACGTCAGGCCAGCGTCAATGTCCAACGTCATACAGACGTTGCATTTTGGTCACTTTCCAACGCAACTTAAAAACAACAAAATATCAACATCCAATCATGTTACAGCTTGACATTGTGTGGACATTACCACTATGATGTCTGACGTTGGATTTTGGTTGCCATACCTGATGAATAAATGTCAGTATTTGACATCAGTTTGACGTTAGTTGGCTCGACGTTGAATTTTGGTCACTTTCCAACACAATCTAAAATCAACAAAATATCAAAGTCATTTCATGTTGTTATTGGACGTCAAAATAGCATTGTCCTTAGACGCTGGCGACCTAAATCTAACCTAATATTAATGTCTTACAACGTTGTGTGTCTGCTGGGATGAGACACAGATTCAGAATTACAAACAATGCAACTACTACAAACATAAACTGAAATTAATTAGCTGATCAGCTTACATTGTAAGGCTTGATCGTCAGGCATGTTCATTCCTGTTTGTGCCGTCAATCTGCTTGTGTGTAAATCTGAGGAATGGGTGGGGTGAAAAAAAAACATCTCCTGTGTTTTGAATTAGGACTGCAGTACCATGTTCATCCTCTAGGTGTCAATAATACATACGACACCTTTAATTATTCTGCAGAGAGATCAGAAAACACTCACTGTAAATGACTTAATGAAGTAAAATAAAGAGATTTCGCATGCATGACCTTTTAGTTCATCATAGTTGGAATAAAACAAATATTTTACAGTTTATTTTTTATTTTATTTTTCATCCAACAAAGAGTAGGACTAGAATACTTTTTCCGCCAATGAGTTTAACTATAGTTTTTGTTGCATTTCTTCGTGATTCAGACATAAATCATGGCAAAAAGGTATTATTGCTGTTGTCAATGAAAACTTTGATGATTTCTTTTAACCAGATTCAAACAAATAGCCAAGATGGATGTTTTATTTCCATGACAATAAAGAAGTAAACACCATATTTAAATCGCTCCATCAGCTCCTAATTAGTGGTTCTGGACTACCTGAAGATTTGCAGACATCGGGAAGTGTTTGTAGGTTGCTGATATGCTGTCAGTGATCCAGACACAAATCTGGAAAGCTCTGCGCAGGAAATGAAGAAACCACGAGTGATGAAAAAGAGCCCAGAATGCTGCCTGTGTTTACAAACACAACAAATGGCACTCTTATGGCTATATTAGACAAGTCTAGATTTAATTTAAAGGTCTCGTAAAGGTCATGCTTTTAGAGCGGTGAAGTATAAACAATTTTGCAGCGAATCTGAATTCTGTGCAACATTTACTGTACATTTCAATGCGAAATAATGTGCTTTAACTCACATTTCATAAATATATCAGAGTTTATTTTGTACATTCAGGGATGCTATAGCTGTGTTTGATTCATAAACAAGGTTAATCTGGTAGCCTGTGAAATGGTTCGCCAACTAGAATGAACAATCGAATTGAACTGTAATGATCTGATCACATCTATTCTCAAGTCAACAAACTCTCAAAGTCAAATTGTCTGCTCAGAGTGAGTCTTCCCTAAATGATTCACTGATTCAAGTGATCTGGTCAGAGTGAGTCTCCACTGAATGATTCAATGACTCACTCTGATACAAAATGATCTGGTCAGAGTGAGTCTCCACTTAATTACTTGCTGACTCACTCTGATTCAAATGATCTTGTTTGAGTGATGCTGGGTTCATCCCTATGCCATAATTAAAGCATAGGTGTGAGTCCCTCCAAATTGAATGCAGTGTGTGAAACCAAACAATTTCCCTGCACAAAGAGTCATAGCTCAAAGTGTCCATCACTTGTATACTTCAAAATCCTTCATTTCGAAGGGCCCTTCGGAGGGCAATGTATCCCATTTGGAAGGCATTGCCAGTCTCGACTAAATGATACACTGAGTCACACTGATTCAAATGATCTGGTTAGAGTGAGGCGGCATGGTGGCTCAGTAATTAGCACTGTCACCTCATAGCAAGAAGGTTGCTGGTTCGAGTCCTAGCTGGGTCAGTTGGCATTTCTGTGTGAAGTTTGCATGTTCTCCCTGTGTTGGTGTGGGTTTCCTCCGGGTGCTCCGATTTCCTGCAGTCCAAAGACATGCGCTATAGGTGAATTGGATCAACTAAATTGACCGTAGTGTATGTGTGAGAATGAGTGTGTATGGATGTTTCTCAGTATTGGGTTGCAGCTGGGATGGCCTCGGCTGTGTAAAACATATGCTGGATTTATGCGGGGTTTCGTTTTTATCTTCTATTGGCAGGCCTGGATTAGGAATTCAGAGGCCCCTGGGCACAATGTCTTGTAGGGCCCCCTACAAAGCCGCACTCCTATAGTTGGATTAAAAAATAAGATTAATATAATATTTTGAAAATAAAGTTAATCTATAATATTTTGCCCACATTTTTAAAATAAATTACATAGTACATATATTTATAGTCAACAAAGATTCACCTGATTTTAAAAGCATTTAAAGCACACTTTGATAAAAAAAACTAATAAAACTAGTGAAAATTAATGGTTTTAATATACTTGTTCAAGTTCACTGAAGCAGTACTAAAATTTATATTTAAGGGTATTTTAATGTATAACTTAATGCATATGATTTGGATATAACACCTCTCCAATCCAGTTCTACACTCTCAGAAATAAAGGTACAAGAGCTGTCACTGGGGTGGTACCTTTTCAAAAGGTACACATTTGTACTTGAAGGGTCCATTTTGGTACCTCAAAAGTATATATTAGTACCTACAAATTTTAAGAGGAACACTTTTGTACTTTTTAGGTACAAATATGTACCCTTGAGGTATTAATATGGATCTTTTAGGTACAAATTTGTACCTTTTGAAAAGGTACCACCCCAGTAACAACTTGTGTACCTTTATTTCTGAGAGTTTAGGAAGTCTTCCATAATACACACACTGATTAATGATTCCTACTGTCTCCCTCATGATGAAGAAGAGTAGGCTAAAATCACTTGATTATAATGCTGAAAGTATCCAAAATCACACAGACTGTACCAATTCTCTCCTGTCTCTCTCCTCTTCAGGGGCTTTCTCTCTCTCTCTCTCTCTCTCTCTCTCCATGAGGTCGGAGAATATGGGTGAAGCAGAGCGACTAACATTGTAAATACAGATTAAATAAATTAAGATGTCACTAACATTTAACACCAGGTGGAAAATAACTGTTTATAGAATATGTATTATTATTATTATCCTTATTAAATACCTTGTGACTCATTTTATATACTTTATTTAAAATTTTTAAACAAAAACATTTCCTTTCTATTGAAAATAAATGTATTTCCAATCTGATATATAATGGAGGAAAAATGAAGAATGTGTTCATCAGATGCTGGATTCGAACAGGGTTCATGATCGGTTGCCTCAAAACATATTACCATGCTCTTTACGAGCGACACCACACCCACCTGCTGTCTACTGCACTCTTTAGTTATGTTGTCTCTGTCGATCAAGCAGCATTGGCGGGAAGCATTTAACTAGCTTATTCCAACGAGGTGCTCTATTTGCACTTAGCCTAAATAGACACTCCAAAATCAGCATCCACCCCCCTTGCAGGGGCCCCAAGTGCGCATGGGCCCCTGTGCCTGTGCCCATAATGCCCATTGGTTAATCCGGCCCGGTCTATTGGTCTCATGCAATCATGTGATGCGATTTCGAAGGTGGGAGTTCTACAAGTTTGATCTTTGAAATTAAGTGACATGCGGGTCTGTATTTCTTACCACCAGTGGTGGAAAGAGTACTGAAAAATCATACTTAGGTAAAAGTACCATTACTTGCCTAAAAATGTGGTGCAAGTAAAGGTATCTGTTGTAAATATTACTCAAAGTAGGAGTAAAAAGTAGCCCTTTCAAAAGTACTTAAGAGTAGTATTACGCTGTAAAAAGCTGGTGCATTTACATGTCATTTGTGGATGTCTGTAAACGTAACATTTTGTAGTGCATTTAGTTATTGCTCAGCAGACACACAATGTCATAAAATGTTAATATTAGGTTTGATTAAGGTTGTGATGTCAGGTGACCGAAATGTAATATCTAGTGTCTAAGAAAGTGACCAAAATCTAACGTCGAGCCAACGTCTTTGTGGAGAGGTAAGCATGATCAAACACCCAATGAGAGGGGAGAGCATGCTCAGAGCCTGGCGGCTAGTCAGCAGGCCAATCAGAAATAATAAATAACACCTGTTTATTCTAGTGATTGGGCCGGAGAGACACCCTTCTTAAAGGAGAGAAGGAGCAGCTGGGAGAGGAGAGAACACACACACACACACACACACACACACACACACACACACACACACA
>CAIGQZ010032594.1:5656551-5668281 GCA_903798205.1 Danio tinwini
ACACACACACACACACACACACACACACACACACACACACACACACACACACACACACACACACACACACACACACACACACACACACACACACACACCCCCCCACACAGCTACACGTGGGGTGTAATTGCCTTAAAAATAAAAAGGCAATTACTTACCTTATATCGCCGACCCTGTCTTCTTCTTCCACACAACAACGAACTATATTACAGTCTTAAACCAACATCATATTGACATCAAATACTGACATTTATTTGTCAGGGATGGTAACCGAAATCTAACATCTGATAGATGTCATAGTGGTAACGTCCACACAACTTTAAGCTGTAACATCATTAGATGTTAATACTTGGTTGATTTTAGGTTGGACAATGGACATTGGCCTGACGTTGGGTTCTGATGTCAACCCGATTTTCATTTCCAAACAAAATGCAACGTCCCCATGTCTTGAGCTAGTTCATTATGATGCAATTTACCTTTTTATGTGCGATTTGATTGGACAGGAATCACAAGCCTACTCGGCCAATCCTCATGGACAAGAAAAAATAAAAGTAGTGACTGAAGTTTAAAGGGAAGTAAGAGAGTAAATACCAATACATTAAAAAAATTTACTCAAGTAAAAGTACACATTTTTAAAACTACTTAGTAAATTACAATTCCTGAGAAAAACTACTCAGTTACATTAGTTTGAGTATTTGTAATTTGTTACTTCACACCACACATTTTGTTTATTTTGTGTATGTATTCTAAGCTATAACCTATATCTTTACTTGTTTGCATACTTGACTAAGCTATTGGCTGCTATTTTCCAACATTCTTAAAAATAGCTTCAAAATATCTTATTTTGTGTTCGACACAAGAAAGAAATTCAAACAAGTTTGGATCAAGTGTAGCATGAGTAAATAAATTGTCGTTTTTGTGTGAATTATTGCTTTGAAAATTAAAAATTTAGTTGTTTTGTACTTTGACTCAAGTGGACTCTAAAGCGATTACATTTTCTGGAGTAATGTTTTATTAGGGTATCTGGTGTTTGTAATTGAGATGTCATCTACATCTGCATTAAAGCTGCATCACTGAAGGGAAGTGGAAACGTCTCTTGAGAGTCTCCCCTGAGCGGTGGCTGCAGACGGCATTAGCGTTGCTCTCTTCTCTTCTGCCGTGTCTCTCAGCGTCTGCTCTTGATGGATTGCCTCTGCGAATGATGGAGCGTCGAGGGAGAGATGATGAATTGGTCGCGTCAACTTGTTCCTAAAGGCGGAGGAGGTTTGAAGTACACCCAAATATGATCCCAGATCATCTTGCATGCATCAAAAAGAAATTCTATCTGTGCACATGTTCAATTCATGTTCATTTCTATAGCGCTTTTACAATGTAGATTGTGTCAAAGCAGCTTAACATAGAAGTTCTGGTAAATTAAAATGATGTTAGTCCAGTTTCCATAGTTGAAGTTCAGTTTAGTTCAGTTCAGTGTGGTTTAAATTTCAATGCTGAGAGTCCAAACACTGAAGAGAAAATCCATCGATGCGCAGCTCCACCAGTCCCAAACCAAGCAAGCCAGTGGCGACAATGGTGAGGAACAACTTTAACCAATTGACGAAAGTGAAGGAAAAAAAACTTGAGAGAAACCAAGCTCAGTTGGGTACGACCATTTATTCTCTGGCCAAATTTCTTGTGCAGAGCAGCACTTTAGCACTTGAGGCTGGAGAACACTGAACGTCCATCGTGGATGTTGTGTAATATGTTACAAACAGTGGTGTAACGAATTACAAATACTCAGTTTTATACTCACAAATACTCATTTAATCTCTCACATTTTTTCTAGCCATTTTACGTACATTGGTTGTGTACTCATTATTGTGGTGCATTGTGGTATTGATTGAGTGCACTTCAGAACATATACTATGGTTTTGGACACCAATACAAATGGCTGCTCACTCAAATAGTGCACTATTTAAGGGAATTGGGGCGATTTTGGATACAGCCAAATGTGCAGGCCTCATTGAATGGATTAGCGCGCCACCTGTCCTCTCGGTCCAGGATGGGACTTTGATGTGAGCGCAGGAGTGGCTGCCAGATGTGGAGGCCCATCTGTGGTCTGGAGCCTCCAGTGTGAGCAGTCTTTTAGGATTTTATGCTCATCTGCTCAATACACGTTGCCACAGATGTGACCATTCTGTATCAGGCTCTCAGATAAATCACCTCATATGTATAAATTATAATATATAATTAGAACACATAAAGGTATGATGAAGGAAATTATAGACATATTTTTTCAGCAGTGCCAGTATTATTTCTGGTTCTCAAAAGATGCTAAAAGAACATTTTTCATAGTGTGAAGATGAAGAACCTTTTTATAATCTAAATAAGAAGTTTCAATCTTTAATATGCTATGGATATAATCATCCTCATAGATGAGGGACCCCCATCCTAAAATAGTTTATGAATTATATTACTTATGAGGGTCTAAAATTATATTTACTTTTCACTATATTACTGTATTTGTTTATTCTAAGGGCCGGCAGGGTGGCTACCACTGTAGCCTCACAGCAAGGTCACTGGTTCAAGACCCAGCTGGGCCAGTTGGCTTTTCTGTGTGGAGTTTGCATGTTGTTCTCCCCATGTTGGCGTGGGTTTTCTACAGGTGCTCCGTTTTTTGTTACTCTCACGTTCCAAAGACATGCGCTATCCACTTGCTAAGTCGTGACATGTTGGTGACGTATGCAATACTGTTTCCAGGTCCAAGCCGACACTCATTTGAACTGACAAAATATTTGTTTATGAATTTTATATAGGGTCATAGTGTACACAACAATCACTGGGCTTGCTGCATCACAAATACAAAAATTTTAACAATTTCTAAAAAATGTATCACTTTCTGGCCATCAGATATTAGGCATGGACATATATATTGTGATTATGATTTTCGAAAGTATTACAGCGCTTTATAAACGTTTATTATTAGCATTTGATGAGTCTCCTCATTCAGTTTCATAGAGCGCTTGGACCAGGAAGTCCTTTCGCGTGACTTCACACTTAACAAGCGGATATGTGATTTAAATAAACTAAATTGTTCATAGTGAATGAGTGTGTATGGGTGTTTTCCAGTACTGGGTTGCGTCTGGACGGGCATCCACTGCGTAAAACATATGCTGGAATAGTTGGCGGTTCATTCTGCTGTGGTAAAAATGAATAAATGTTTGGCTGACCCTTAGATGTCTCTTGGTTCCAGTTTGAAAACCCCTGGGCTAAATAACGTGTTCCCACTCCTTTTCCAATGGAAAGGTTTGTTAAAGGATCTTTAAAGAATGCCAGTAAAGAGCCTTTTTTTTAATGATGAAAGATTATTAACGCCTCAAAACCTCTTTGAACTATATTGAGTGTAAAAAGTTTCAAAGAAAAAGGACAAAAATATGTTACACTTTTTCCTTGCATGAAGATTCCTACAAATTTCCGACACATGATTTTTTGAGCAGATCATTCAAAGTTTGTGCTTTAGTTTAGTTTAAAGCATAGAGCACACAAAGTGGATTCTTGCCCGCATGAAAATATACTATAGTAAAATACATGAGAAAATCTGTTGTGGTAAATCTATTATCCAATACTGTAGTTTTCTATAACTATAGTGTATATTATACTGCAATACACCAGTTTACTGTAGTAAAACTAATTAATTCACTATAGTTAACGCTACAGTATGCTGTAGCAGTCATTACCAGAGTTGTAAATACTACAATATATACAGTACAACATTCATTATTCATTCCTTTATTTTCCTATAAGCTTAGTGCCTATCATATGTTTTACGCAGTGGATGCCCTTCCAGCCACAACCCAACACTGGGAAACACCCATACACTCTTGCATTCACACCCATACTATACACTATGGCGAATTTAGTTTATTTAATTCACCTATTGTGCATGTCTTTGGACTTTGGGGGAAACCGAAGCACCCAGAGGAAACTCCTGTGAACATGGTGAACACATGCAAACTTCACACGGAAAAACCGCGGTTTGAACCAGCGACCTTCTTGCTGTGAGGCAATCGTTCTACCCACTGCGCCACCGTGACGCCCACATTCATTATAGTATAGCATATTCAAATACACTACACCATTTACTATAAAAGACTATAGTATTTTTTCTATGTGGGTGTGAAAATAAGTGAACTTGAAAGCCTTGAATATGTCCACAATCCCCAGCATCACAGCTTTGGTCTTATTAAGCTGGGCGAGAATATAGTTTTTTTATATTTAAAGAACTATTTTTAAAAATAGAGCCAATGCATACAGCTGTTGTGGTTCTGTAGGCACAGATTTCTGGGAATTGGTTTATTATATTTGGCTACAACTCTGTTTTTTCGCCACATGGTGGAGCCTTACAAATTCATGCACTCCTATAGAAGTGTTTAGTAATGTGCAATGAATGTCATTGTATGTTCCAACTCATTTCAAGAGTTACCACCAGGTCAAATCTTGCAAGTAACTTACATCATTCAGAATTCCTCACGGTCTGCGCCATGGGAAAGTCTGTCATACTTTTACACAAGAGACTTTTTTCCCTTGTTTAGTCTGTTGTGACGGTCAGCTTCATGAACAGAGGGATTCTTCTTGGCACACAGGAGTGGGCTGAAGCTCTGGGCATCTGCCACATACCACCAAGGCCTCCGATGTGTGTTTGTGTTAGCATGTGTGTGTGTGTGTGGGCGTTTCTTCCGAGCAGAGCAACGGTCTGGCATGGCATCCGAACAACCACTGCCCACTCAGACCAAAACAAGCCACACTTCTTCTTCACTACGCTGGCACACAGGCCGGCAAATCAAACAAACTAAGGGGAGTAAATTTCCTTCGCTTCATGTCTCTGAAAGTTCCTTCACACACAATCTGAAAGAAATGTTGGAAAAAGGGGTTATCTCAGGTTTGGATACCTACAAATTTGTGCTTGTATGTTCTGAAGGTTACTGGTAAACTGAATCCTGTGGTTATAGTTATGATGAATGCTGAAATGGCAACAAACCAACTTTAAATCACTCCATGGTATTTCTTCTCAACATGCCTGATGTTTTTCTACAGCAGGATTGAAGGGACTGTTTAAATTTTCAATTTGTTACTAACTTGATATGCATTTGTAAACTCTTTAAATCTTTAAAAAGTAAAGTACAGCTGGTGTTGAAAATATGCAAAAGAGAATTCTCCTGGTCTGTCTTCCCCTGAAACACATTAGAGCATAAAACTTTTATGTAATTAAGCCAATATTTTTTTACTGAAAAACTCAAAGTGTTTGCACATTCTGATTAGTTTGCAGGATAAACTGTACTCCATTGTGGGATAGTGTAGCCTTAAAATAGAAAAACTGCTTTATTTAATCATCTGTATGTAGTTCTTTTTTCATTTCTGGACCACAACACCAGTCATAAGTGTTTACATTTTTTTTAAATAAATAAAAGGGGTATGTACATTACTTGGAAGCGGAATAAATATGCTTTTTTCTGATGTATGGTTTGCTAGGACAATATTTGCTCGAGATAAAACCATTGAAAAATCTGGAATTTGAGAGAAAAAAAGGAGAAAATCATGTTAAAGTTGTTCAAATTATTACTAATGAAAAATAAGTTTTGATATATTTCCAATAGAAAATTTACAAAGTGTCTTCAATGGAATGTGATCTTTACTCAACATTCTCATGGTTCGTTGCATAAAAAAATTAATCTGTAATTTTGACCCATAATGTATTTTTGGCTATTGCCAAAAATGTATCCATGCAACTGTTTTTGTTGTCCAGGGTCACAAAAAAGTTTTTTTCACACTCATGCTGTGAAGGTTTTCTTTCCAATGTTACACATTAAAATACAAAATATAGAACAACATATACTGTAAATAAATAATAAAAAATGACATTGATTTTAGGTGAACTTTTCCTTTAAGGAATAAAACAGTCAGGAGGTTAAAAAGAGGGGGCAAGGAGGTGAGAGGGAGAGAGAGAGTGAGTGAGAGTGAAAGAGAGAGAGATAGCATTAAAGCACTAAAAGCTTTTCTCGTCCGGCTAAAGGCTAATGTTATTGCCATAGAGAAGAAATCTCCGGAGCTGGAGAAAAACGCGCTGAGGTGAATCATAAATGGACTGTGAGGATCCTCTGGGACAATAATTAGACAAGTCTCGGTCTCCATCCAGCTTTTTTCCTCTCTCCGATGATGGATTGACAGCGTTCGTGTGGTCTGGGAACTAATTCATCAGGTTTTACAGCGAGTTTTAGCTGTTAATTGGACAGATCCTTACCTCAGCTCGGCTGCGCGCGAATCAGTATAGTCCTACGGCAACGGTTGTTCTCATGAATATTAATTAGACGGCGATGACGTAGCCGACCGCCTTCCTATAGCAAACGAGTATTTAAGAAACATTACTTAAAGTATTCTGACGTCGTTCACTTACTTTCCTATAGCAAAGGCTTGAACTTAATATTAATCGCGTTTTTTTTCTGACGTCGCGGGGTATTCGTCGAATGGCTAATATATGGATCATGAATACTAAGAGAAACACCTTCTCCATAGTAGGATTGGCAAATTCACGTCAGACTTCGACGTGAAATGACATGATCTGGAGAGGTTCACTTCACTTCCAACATCCTCATGTGAACCTTACAGCCACAATGCCTAAATTAATGTGGTGAGTGACATTTTATTTGTATATTGCATGATAAAGGACTTTTTTGTAAAGTTGTTGACAATCTGCATGTTGTAGTATATCTATCTATCTATCTATCTATCTATCTATCTATCTATCTATCTATCTTTCCATCTACTGATATGTAATTAAGTTTGTAAGGTTTCATTTTGAGTGTAGAGAATTGCATTTCAGAATAATAAAAATGATATCTGTTTTAAATTGATATTATTCTCATTTAAACATACTCCAGATCAAAATATTTAGCTTTTTCCTTTGTCAGACATTCATTGTAATGCTTAGCAGTGTAAAGATTAGCTTCTGTGTTGAGTTGTTTTGAACAAGATGCAACGGCAAGACACTGATAAATATTTAAATGCGTATGAGAGTGAGCTGCAACCCATTTGGAAAGTTTGGAAGCTGTGAAAGGAAATTTTATGCATCCTTTCAAACTCGGTCCATCATGAATGGGATGCGGTTGGAAGGATTGAATTAGGCGGCCAGACAAGTTCAAACCACGGCATGAAACTGACTTTGATAGGCTAGACTGCTGCATTTTTACTTTACAAGCAAGCCATAAACAGACCTTCTGGAAAGTTCTGCTGTGGTTGATGAAGTACAAGCTCACACACGTGGAGACGCTGGCCTATAATGCATTGGCTTCGGCTTTGACGTTTTTAGTGCCCCGGACACCTTGTGAGACAGCAAGTCTCCACTAAATCTTTCATTTGAACTTCCGTGCTGGATTAATTCGTTTTATGTGCCCACTATTGAAAAAATATTGCACACCTATTACAAAACGTCCCATTGAAGTGGTAGAAAGGCCATGCTGTGAAGTTGAATGTGACTGGAAAATGAGTGACTGCAATCTGTCGATCTAAAACAGAAGCAAAAAATTGTGTTTACAGGTCAGTATACTTATGAAATAAAACTGGCAATGAGAAAATACATCAAACGAAATAAATTTTAGACATCTTTTGTGATTGAAATGAATGGATTTTCCTACTGAGAAGGTCACTTTAGGTCCATGTCAGCACTCTTGATGTTTAATATGCATTGCGGCTGCCTCTATCATGTGCACTTCAAAGCAGGTTTGAGTTAAATAGTGTTTACCCTACAATCATTTGAGTCTGCAGCCTTTCATGAGGATGAAATATTAGTAGATTGGTTGGCGGATATGGTGAAATGCTTCCATGTGCGATTTATAGATGCAGTGCAGTGTTACGGACAAAAATATGTTTCACGTTAGCTTAAAAATAGAAGAGATAATGTGATCCAAATATTTGAGGGCAAGTGAAAACATGGGGTCAGACTTTATGGTCCTCTTTATACTCTACTTTTTTTAGTATCCTCTCTAGATTTTAGTGTTGTCACGATTACCAGATTCAAATTAAAAGTTTTGGACTGTTAGTGTTAGCATTTCAAATTTTTTATTATCATTAAACCTTTACCTTATTTACTTATTTATCTTTATTTTATGATTATCATGATTTTGATAACTCACTGTAAATCCTGTAACATTACTATTAGCTGATCATAAAAGGCTGTAATGTAAATTATGTTTATATAGACAGTTAAATAATTCGATATTTTGATATTTTTTATCAAATTGCACAACTTTTGGTTAGCTTTTATAAAGCAGCTTCATTCAATATTAGGAAAAACAATGTATATACAGTTAGGATCCTTGTGAAGTAGATTTCCACGTGCAGGTTAAACTGAAAATACTTCCCTGCAGGCACAGGGTGTCAACATGACATCATATTGAAGTTTTACCCCAACATACCCTTACGTCGTGGGGACGTTGGATTTTATTTGGAAATGAAAATCGGCTTTATGTCAGAACCTAACGTCAATGTCCAATGTCCAAGCTAAAATCAACCAAATGTCAATGTCTAATCATGTTACACCTTGACGTTGTGTGGACGTTACCACTATGACATCTATCAGACGTTGGATTTGGTCACTTTCCAACACAACCTAAAATCAACCAAATATCAACGTAATTTTAACGTCGTTATTGGAAAATTGTCCTTAGACACTGGCTAGACATTGAATTTTGGTCACCTGACATCATGACCTAAGTTTAACCTAACATTAACGTCTTATGATGTTGTGTGCCTGCTAGGTTTGAATAAGTAAATCAAATGTACCTATAAAAACACATGCAACAAAATGTACATTTAATAATACAAACATAAGCAAACAAATCCAAAATGCATATACTGCACCAAACATAAATGTATGGGACGTATTTTTGCATAATTTTAACTAAACTGTGATGATATTGACGTCTTTATTTATTTTGGTTACTATAATATTGATATACATTTTAATAATGTTACATTTCTACTAGATAGTTATTTGTGATTTATGTCAAACCCACGTGGTATGGTAGAACACACATTTGAACTCAACCCTGTGGACGTGTTAGTATCTGACATTTCTACCGCAGGTCATTTACTCTCGTCTCCCAAACTTAAGGCCATGCAGCCATTATCCAATCAGTCTCAGAGATTTTGTCTGACCTTTTCCCAGATGGCTGCTCGCCGGAGCAGAACCAGTCCGGCCATGAGCTGTTTGGCGGATCTTTGGAGAATCGATTTAAAGGAATAGTGTGTTCAAAATGCAAGAGAGTTTATTATTGTGTTGCTCTAAATCTGTGTTTTGATGGGCTTTTCTTTACTGTGGAAAAATAATGTTTTTAATCTTTTTAAGGCTTTTTATACAATGATTGTTTTTATATTAATCAATCTAATGAAACAAATATAAATAAATAATGATGTTAATGATAAAATGATAAAATAATAATGATACAATTTTATATTATTTATAAAAATAAATAATAATGAAACTAATGTAAATTAATTTTCTTGCTTCTATATGCAAAATGGTATTGATCGAAATAATGAAAATACAATGCAGTTTTTAGTTTAGATAAGATTAAATCAGTGATATTTTACATACTTTAAAAGATACTTTGCTTATTTTTGTTAATATATATATATATATATATATATTCCATTTTAATTGTAAGGTTTTGTTACCTTTAGTAGGTTATATAAATATTTGGTTATAAATATACATATTTATCAAATTTATAAAAGAAGCACAATGTATTAGCATATAGGCATATATACACAAAATATAAACATATAAGGCACAATATATAAGCATATATGTACATTTTTATAAAAATTGTTTTAGTTTTAGTTAACTATAAGGACTCTGGGTAATGTTGAAAGTTCTATCATATTTTATTATTTTCTATTCTGTTTTTATCTTCATTACATCACTTAACCCTTTCTTTTTAAATATAACGCTCATTTAAGCTGTAATCTCTGTGTTATGTGTTGCAAAGTAAGACTTGTTCTTCTCAAGACCTTTACCATGACCTTTTAAAATGTATTTGGCAATGAGAAGCTATAATCTGCAGCAAATTCCCGTATTTCAGCAGCAGATCTCAAAGAAGTAAAACCACAGGCTTCGGTTTTCCTCGTTTCACTTGAAATGATGCACAATATCTAATTCGTGATTAAGTACAGGAGGAATCGAGGACTAGGTGTTAACATACATTTTGCTATCGGCTGGAAGAATTTGGCAGGACTGTGTTTTTTTCACAGTACACTGACACATAGGCCTTAATCCCTTTAGCAATTTCCTGGAGAAAGTCGGACATTTGCAGACTCTTGCTACACCATAAACACAGTGTATACACACACACACACACACACACACACACACACACACACACACACCAGCACTATTGCATTTGCTTAAAGTACTTTGAAGAAGTTGCATGTACATGATGTAGTGATGGATGTGCAGTATGTTGCTAAGTTAATATATCATGTAAATATAGGCATGTACAGTAGTGGGAAATCTATTATTGTGATTGTCAGGCCTTGAAAAGTAATTTCGGTTCAAAAGCTTGTGGTCTGATTAGTTAAGTAATGGATAAAGTACATCCAAGTGGTTGTTATTGCAAAATAAAACCTAACAAGTTAATCAGTAAAACTAAAGGGCTTTATTTTGTGAAAACAACCTCCTGGATATACTTTATCCTGCTTATTACATGGCTAATTGCCACAAAACATGAAGATTAGACACATAACATTGTTCTAAACCTTTATAGTTTATTAATTATTTAATTAAATGCAAAGCTGACAGAAAGGAAAACAGCTGATGGAGTATACACTAACCTGCACATTATTCAGCCACAAGATGGTGCCAAACAGTCGAAAAACACAAAGCTGACAGAAAGGAAACTGTCTGAATAAAGCAGACTAACCTTCAGTACATATTATTAGTTACATATGAATGTGGATGTAAGTATGTGGATTTGGACGTATTTGACGGTCAATGTGATTCGAAGAGAGCCTGTGTTATTTAGAGGTTGTTAACTAGGATTAACATCATTTGGAATGTCACGACTGACCAATTAGAAGTGAGTATTCCAGACAGCTGTGTAATAAATATTTTTAAAGCCTTACCTAGGCTGCATTTACTTCATCAAAACACTAGGGCTGTGTATTGGCAAGGGCCTCACGATACGATACATATCGCGATACATGGGTCACGATACGATGTATCGCAATACAATAAATATTGTGATATATTGCAATAGTTTGTATTAGTATGTGTCACATTATATTGACAACCTAATAAAGTCGGCAGACAAATTAAAATTCCAATTCCAATTTATTTTCATCCATTCCAATTTACTAAAACTGCACAGTGTGATTGGACAGAGAACTATGTATATTGCAAAGCTTACAAATGGCATTTATTTTTTGTCTAATTCAGTACTCCCTGGTATAGCGTTTAGGGTTGGGCTATGTTGACCAATTTGGCATTGTACGATGTCTAATGTGAAACATGGTGATGGACCATGGCATCGTCGTCATAGGGGGAGGTGAACTAATTATTTATGAATAATTAATAAATTCATAACTAATTAATTATTTGTAGCCTACCGTTTCAACTACCTGACCCGCATGGCGTTTGTTTTACTCATAACCAAATAATAAATAAATAAATAAATAAATAAATAAATAAATAAATAAATAAAT
>CAIGQZ010032594.1:5683281-5694414 GCA_903798205.1 Danio tinwini
CATATATTTTAATTAATATGGAAAACGAGTGCATGTTTTTACCAAAACTAATATCGGATTTTATTTTAAATGCGTGTTTGTGTAAAACAATATAATTTACACAAAGAAATGAAGGGGTTGTTCTCTAAAGAAGTTACTCCACCCCGTTTAAAGCATCATTATGGCCGTTTTACGTTATAACTAACATTGTTCAAGCAATGGATCCGCAACAGAGAAACTACGGGTTTTGGGAAACACTCGTCACTACATTGTTCGTTTCCCAAACGATGCATCGTACTATAATAGTTCAGCCGCGAGTTACGTTGTTGTTTGGGAAATGCACCCCTGGGCCGATGTTAATTTATCAAAATGATGTCTTGAAGAGAGTCCAGGTTATTATGCATCCCGGATCACCCATTGTATTCTGTGTTTCAGTTGTTGCCATCAGGGCTTTGTTTTAGAGTTCCTACATGCAGGACAAACAAAATTAGATATATTTTTTATTATGGTGGCCATTAGCTTATTAAATTAAAGTCCAGCAGGGAGGGAAATGTATCTGAAAATTGATTTACATTGTTTTATGGTGAAAATTGATAATCTGTACTTGGAACTTGGCTTGCCATGGCACCTTGCTGCAATTTTAGTTTCCCTAAATGGAATAATAGAGTTGAGAATCTGAGAAGGCTTTGGATGAGATGTGTGAGAAACTAGTGCTACACACAGGAACAATTAAGGACATAAATCTGACAAATGGCTGTAATACAACATTGAACAGTGACTTTAGCAGTGGGAACCAGTAAAACAATTGGCTATTGAATTATATGATTGGCTGATGAGCATTGTAAGGTGTGTAGTTATTTTCAGATAAACGCACAGATAAAGTAGTTCTGGCAGGTTTTGAGGGCATTACAAATCAATATTGCTACACTAAATGAGCTCAGATATTTTACAGCTAGGGGTGTCACGGTGGCGCAGTGGGTAGCACAATCGCCTCACAGCAAGTAGGTCACTGGTTCAATCTTTGACTGGGTCAGTTGGCGTTTCTGTGTGGAGTTTGCATGTTCTCCCCGTGTTGGCGTGGGTTTCCTCCAGGTGCTCTGGTTTCCCCCACAAGTCCAAAGACATGTGGTATAGGTGAATTGGGTAAGCTAAATTGATCGTGTTGTATGAGTGTGAATGAGTGTGTATGGATGTTTCCCAGTGATGGGATGCAGCTGGAAGGGCATCCGCTGTGTAAAGCATAGTCTGGATAAGTTGGCGGTTCATTCCGCTGTGACGACCCCAGAATAATAAAGGGATAAGCCGAAAGTAAAATGAATGAATGAATGAATTTCACAGCTATAACAGTCAAAAAGAAGGCTTTGAAAGAAACTAATCTAACACACAGGAGCAGTTTGAAGACAAAAGCCTGACAAATGTCTGAAATACTACATCTCAACAGCTGTGAGAACCAGTGAAACAATTAACTATCGAATTATTATTAAATAATGCCCACTCATTGTCATTAATCATTATTAAAACAGGTTTCCTAAACACTCACTCCATCAGCAATTGGTGGAACCAACTAAAAGCTTTTGCAACATCAAAAAAGTGACACATTTGCACTTCATTTACTATCATTTCCAAGTATCTTAAGTTTGAATCTACATTTTTTAAGTAGCTTCCCCCTTGAGAGTGCTGACGATGTACAGTAGAACATCTCAAACCCTCAGCTTTGACCTGGTTTGGATAAGCTGATGATTTCTCCTTCTCTCCCCATAGGGAAGGAACACAGCTGGAGCGCAGCTGTGGAGCATTTGCAATGGAGTGGGTGGTGCGGCCGTGGC
The DNA here is from genome assembly GCA_903798205.1 of Danio tinwini. Classification (NCBI taxonomy): domain Eukaryota; kingdom Metazoa; phylum Chordata; class Actinopteri; order Cypriniformes; family Danionidae; genus Danio; species Danio tinwini. The sequence continues at coordinate 5,685,087 of CAIGQZ010032594.1, forward strand.
GGGGAGGGTTCCTGGCACCGTGATTTGGTGGATAAACAGAAATGAAAATCACATTGCCAGGGATTTCCACCCCTGCACGGTTCTTCAGGTGCCCAAAACCTACAGCGCCAACCTGAGCCGCTATAAACTGGAGATCCTGAAACAACAGAGGAAAAAAAGTCACGGAGATTTGTCAGAATTAGACTGTCAGGAGTCTTGTGTTCGCACGGCTTAAAGTCAACACTGAGCCTGTTTGCTTTCCTAATGTGCGTTCCTGCCCTCATTGTGAGGGTGTTATCGTACTTGCTCCACCTAGGAAATGATTTTACTTTAATTTGTCAAGCTTGACTTTTACTAATGCTCGTATTTGGGGCTAGTGCTTTAAACAAACCCCTAACCGTGAGAATTAAATGCTGCTAGCTTACTTTTCTGAGGAATTGGACCCGTTTTTGCCTTGCGGACAAATAATGTGGAAAAATGTTGAGGCTGTTAAAGGATCCAATATGCGATACTGGAGCACAAAACCAGGTTGCATGGGTATATTTGTAGAATATGTAATGTGCATTGCTAAGAACTTAAAGGGGCAGTATGTAAGTTTGACACCCAGTGGTTGAACTAGGTATTCCCGGAGTGCTGAATTATAATTGGCTAAACTGACATTGTGCAGGTTAAATTTACCTAAACAAGACAGCGTTCTGGCACGGAAAAAAACATTTTCAAAGCAGAATATCTGACTTCAGAATTGTTTTTCAGTTAAACAAGTATGTTCACTTGGGATGTTTCTAAAATATCTGCACACATATTATGGTATTTTTATGCTTTAGAAGAGTCAAAAACTTACATACATCACTTTTAATTTGGGCAAATTTAATGCTGATTTTATCAATATTTTGATTTTACGACCTCTCAGATTTTACATTTCCAAATGGTTGTATTTCAACCAAATATTGTCCATTCTAACTAACCATACATCATAGGAAAGCTTATTAATTTTGATAATGCATGAATCTCAAGATCCCAGGATTTACCCTTATGATCATTTTTGTTGCATGCGTGTATTCCAAAAATTCCTATTTTTTTTTAAGTAAATTAACAGATTTCCACCCCAAATTAGGCACCCACCTATTACATAATTGCTATCGACCCATTGGAATTTGAAGTTTTCAAACTTCTGAAACAAACAATTGTTTGGCTATATTTTGTTCAAAATTATGTCACAATAGCATGTAATATCAGGAACTTAATGAGTAAAAAGACATTTTAGATGTCTGTGCAGTGGAATATTGTTGGCAAACATGATGAATATTGTTAGCAAACTGATGGTGGACCACTCCAATTTTGCATGTCAAAGACGGCGGAGCCCCAGGGCCACACCCACCTATTATGTAACCAATTAGAATTTTAAAATATTTGCAACTCAAAACAAACTTCAGTTTGGTCTTTTTAAGTAAGGACTTAATGGGTAACAAAAAAACCTGAAAGGCCCGACCAGTTATATCCTGTTAGCAAACATCCTGACAATAGACTGAACAAAGGAATTAAACTGGAGAAGATTGACAAGTCAAAGAAGGTGGAGCCTCAGACCCACAGCCGCCTATCATATAATTCCCACCAAAGTCTCTTTAAGGCAAGTCATTTCAATCGGCTGCCATCTTTAAAATATCTCTCAGGCAGTATGCATTCTGTCTGAATAAGGAAACATCAAATTCTCCAAAACTGTTTGCCAAGCTTACGATTACATTATATATTTGGTATTGGCAATAAAATTAAACAACAACTGTCTCCTAAGTTTCATTTCTAAACGTATGAATAAAACAAAAACTGCATGTCTTCCGGTTGCCCGATCTAATGCGCATTCGCACTCGAAAGGAACGAGATCAAGACACCAACCTCATTTATGGCCACTCTTCATATTATCCTCTGGATAATTATTGTTTGATCGCGCTGCTCTTCTGAAGTAATTCACAACTTGGTCTTGATGGTGAATCACCTCCAAAAATGACGGCGAGTCTTTGTTTACAAGTTTGTCGGTGATCGAGTAGTTGCTGTCATGTGATGTGTGTTTGACAGGACAGACTGTACCTCGCGTTCTTTCATACAGATTACAAAACAAAAAAACTTTTGTTGTCAAGTGCAGATTTTAAACTTTATTTGGCTATATTTCTTATGTCTGCCAAGCAGACACTCTAAAAATACTTGCTTACTTGCCTTTGTTAACCACAGAAACTGTTGTGAAAGCACACATCTGGTCTGAGCTTCTTTCCCAGAGAATCGTTAGTCTATAGCGATCGATGATTGGCTACTGTACTAGTTGGCGGGGCTTCATTCGCCATATTGATTGTTACACTTGTCTCCATTCAAAACCATACAAGCAGGGCATAATTTGTACCGGAACACACCTGATTCGGATCCGGCACCTCTGAAATCTGATCCGGCACCAGGGCACGATCCCCCTCCTCAACCGCCCTTCTTCCCCCATCCGCTGTTCACTTTCACTTTCTTCCGTGACTCCCCACCCCCACCTCTCTACTTTCGTTCGAGACACCTCTCCATCCTCGGGTAAAATGCTGGATCCGTTACCCCAATCTGTTCCGGGGTATTTTAAGCACTGCATACAAGTGCATTCGTCTTTGCTGCCATGGACCAATAGAAATTCAAAGTTGTTTACCAGCTGGAGTTAATTTATTTAAACTTTTTCTTCGAACGAATGTTTCCAAATCTTAAAGTTAATTTGTTTGGACCTCATTTTTTTTCCAAATAATTTCACACCTGTTTATTATTTCATTTGATTAGGAAGTCATCATGGCAACAACATAAGAATGTGGGTGTTCAAACTCGGTTCTGGAGGGCCGGTGTCCTGCATAGTTTAGCTCCTACTTCCTCCAACACACCTGCCTGGAAGTCTAGTATACCTAGAAAGAGCTTGATTAGCTGGTTCAGTTGCGTTTAATTGGGGTTGGAACTATAATATGCATGACACTGGCCCTCCAGTTTTATTTTTGTACGTTTTGCAGAGAGAAACGCCAATTCTGAGAACGTAAAGCTCTTTTGCATGCCGCTTGCTGCAGCATATGAGATTCATATTTTGTTTATGTAACCTCTTTGGCATTTGGTTCATGTGAGTGCAACTGCTTGGTATGTTTTTCAGACTCAACAACACAAACAGTGACTCATCGCTGTGGAAATATCATGTTTCCTCAGGAATGACAGATAATGGCTTACTGGAATATCGGCGAAGGCAAAAGGGCATCTGGCGAGCTTCAAAAATGGAGAAGCAAGCTAGTTTGACACCCGCAGCGTTGGACTGTTATCAGACGGTATGTGGTGACTGACTGGAAAATGGTGAATAAAACAACGCTGACTGGTTGATGACAGCACAAGAGCTCCTACAGTCCAAAAACCTTTACTGAGCTGCTACAAACAGCAGATGGGGGGAAATAGTGTAGTTAAGTTTATAGTACTGTGCACGTTTTATTATATTATTGTACAATTTTGAATTCATAATCATACTGAATAATTGTAAATATATATATATATAAAAATATATTTCAAATAGTAGTTGATGCACAGCCCTTAAACACAGGCCATAAACACAGGATGTGCGTTTATTATAATTGGCTTAATTATAAAATGGCTTCAAATGTGGATCAAGCAGAGTATATTCTTGACCTTTATGTGCTCGTTCACAGTGACTAACCTTGTATAATTACTCATAATCCATCTTGTTTCTTGCTAATACACGTCGCTAAATGCGGCTGCACCCTTTCCTTTTCCCGGTCCATCAGGTCATCACTCGCTAACGGCACAGAGCTTAGCTAATCGGTGAGCATTGATCCCTTAAGAAAACTGTTCACAGTGGCTAAGTTCAGTGTCTGGAGTGAATGGGATGACGGAGCGCGGGAAAGGAAATCCATCGGAGTCAAAAGTGAGAGAGGACAGGAACTGGGCGTAGTGATGCCAGTAAATGCTAATCCAGTTCGGACATGTGCGCAAAACAGGGAAGGTGAAGCTCTTAGACCTGCGGCTGGCATCAGGATTGAGGACCATTAGTCAGGACATTGTGTCAGGCTTTAATTTTATAAGGCAGGTTCTGATCGCTTTATCGGACTGAAATGCTGACACACAATGATGAAGTACATTTAGAGTAGACTGGAGACTAGAGTAGACAGGAGCTCTCCATTACTTTCACAGATTGAGCTTTGCATTTTTTGTTTATCGAGATGATGAAAAAAGTTTCAATTATTCATCAGTGTTTTTAAAGTTGTAATAAACCAATGCTAGTTTTTGGCTAATGTGTCCTCTAGTATCTAGCCAATCTTAACCCTATCAAAATTGTTTGGTCAAAAGCTGTTGGTCAGAGCTTTTGAGTAACCGATAAGTAACAAGTTACACATTATCAAAAAGTAACATGTTACCTATGTTAGTTAAAAGAAACATGATGTGAAGTTACGTCCCATTCACACAGGGCGTCAGCTTCAACGCTTCCCATTCACTTTGAATGGGTGATGTCAGGCGTTGCCGAACTGCATTGTGCATCCATCAGCGCCGTTTTAGAGGCGTTGCTCGCTGCAGAAGTTGGGACTTGCTCAACTTGTCAAGCGCCGACGGAAGCGTCAGCCAATCAGATCGCTGTATGCAAATACACCAGCTCAGACAGTGGACTATTGCTGACTAATTTAATTGGCTGACGCTGCTATGACGATTGCGTCAGCCCCAGTTTCAGATACGCCCTCTGTCAAAGCCCTGTGTGAATGGGGCGTTAGGGTGTCATGGTGGCGCAGTGGGTAGCACAATCACCTCACAGCAAGAAGGTCGCTGGTTTGAGCCCCGGCTGGGTCAATTGGTGTTTTCTGTGTGGAGTTTGCATGTTCTCTCCGTGTTGGCGTGGGTTACCTCCAGGTGCTCCAGTTTCCCCCACAAGTCCAAAGACATGCAGTATAGGTGAATTGGGTAAGCTAAATTGTCTATAGTGTATGTGTGTGAGTAAGTGTGTATGGATGTTTCCCAGTGATGGGTTGCAGCAGGAAGGGCATCCGCTGCGTAAAACATTTGCTGGATAAGTTGGCGGTTCATTCTGCTGTGGCGACCCCAGATTAATAAAGGGACTAAGCTGAAAAGAAAATGAATGAATGACATGAAGTTTATTTATAAACTAACTTAGAGAGGATCACATGCTTATGATTGACCACAGCCGGTCTCGTAATAGCTAACACATGATTCACCAATCAGATGAATCCAAACACACTATAAATAACCAGATTTTCTTACCTTAGCTATCTTTGTTTTGAAGAATCCTCCCATCCACGCCTACTTCTCTTTCCTAGATTAATCCTGGAAAGGGTGGCACGGCAGCTCAGTGGTTAGCACTGTTGCCTCACAGCAAGAAGGTCACTGGTTCAAGTCCCAGCTTTCTGTGTGGCGTTTACATATTCTCTCCATGCTTGCGTGGGTTTCCTCTGGGTTAAATATATGCAGTATAAGTTAATTGATTTAACCAAATTGACACAGTATACAAGCAATTAGTTCTAGGCTTCCAACATACGTCGTTCAGTTAGCAGATTATCACGCCTTGGCAATTTCCAATAATCAATAAATAGGCCCAAAGACTTATTTCAGGGGAGCTCTCGAGGCCTACCTGAGCTCAAACTCCCCTCTCGCTTTTCAAAACGGGAGGGAGCCCCGGGCTCAAGGATCTTTTGAGCTCAGGGCTCTCTCCCGGGACACCATGCCAAACACTCCTTGTTATCAATCATCAGCTAAGTATGAACTCTTGAAACCTAAAAGTAATGTTACCAATGTTTATTAAAAGTAACATGTTACAAAAAAGGACAGTCTCCAATGTTAATTGAAATTAACATTGTTACTAAAAAAATAACACATTTTGATATTTGGATCATACTCAAAATTTTGAGTAACGTGAATGCCTAATGCCTGGTTCACACCAAACACAAGATACATACAAAGTCAATGCAAACAAGCAAATAGAGGCTAATTGAAATGTGTGGCACGTTTACTGCAAACACATGGAATTCTCCTCAATGGAAGAAATTCAAATAATTGAATTCGAACACAAAAAATTGTGTGAGGGAAATGCGAGTAAAGAGGCTTAAAATGACCAGAATTAGATTTTTTCACATTAGTGAAGTTTCAGTGAAATGTCCCCTGAAAAACTACAATTTTTCCCTCAAATGAAACTCCCAAGTTGATGGATTTCTCTTAAAATAGTTGGATTTTCATTGACAAAAATTCACAGAAACAACAATAAAACTAACTAGGGAATTGATTAAAGTTCCAGGAGTGAAATCTGCTTGGAGATTTACCCTCAAACAAACCTCCCAAATACATAGATAGCTATCGTATTTAAAAAAAAAATCACTGAGCAATAGAAAACTTAACTGTTTAAAGAAATAGATATTTTTATTTAAAAATAGCATTTAAATTTAAAATAGCATCTTTTTGCTAGAGATACTGTTGTCCTAAAAAACAAACAAAAAAAAAGTAAATAAAAAATTGTACACATATCTTAGGAACAGTATTGCAGAAAATGTTGCCGGTTTTAAAACCTTGACTTTTCCAAACCAGGGTATACCTTAAAAACAGTTACCCATGCCTAGTCCACCCTAATTCTTTTTTGGGTAAAAACACTTATTTTTCTCTCTGTTTCGGCCTTCTGTCCCCACTGAGACGCCATTTATAGAAAACGAAAATGTATTTTTTAGAAAGCACTGTCCAAAGTGGATGAATTTCAAAACGCCGTTTTCATGCTGCAGTGTGGACAGGTAAAGCTGAGGCTTTTATAAACAATGACGCATTTTAGTCATGTGACCAATTCAGCTAACATGGTAAATGACGTTGTAAGATGTTTAAATGCTCTGTTTTGACAGCTTCATTAGAGATTAATGTCAGTTTGTACATGCTCCTTATTGTCTCTCATTAAAGGACAGGAATGTTTACAGGAAGCTATTCTTCAGCGGCAGAAGCAGATCAGTTACGATATTTTGCTGCAACATTTCAAAGAGACGGAAAGTAAATAAATGTCAGCTTGATATGATGCAGGTAAAAGCGCAGTGCATGAACGAAAAGTGTTTTCATTCGTTTTATGCTGCGTTCACACCAGACGCGGATGAAGCATCAAGCGTGAGTGATTTACATGTTAAGTCAATGCTAAGACACGAATAGACATCCTGCAGTGCGATTCGCACGAATGAATCGCAATTAGCTGGAGTTGGAAAATCTGAACTTTAATAGACATTCGCGCAGCATTAACCAATCAGTAGCTTTCTCTTGTAGGGGCATGATTATGATGTAGTGCCTGTTGTTGGTGTCCTGAGGGAAAATCCTCCTGCGGACACCAGACAACAGTTCATCAAACTGGGCTCGCTCAGTCAAAAGCACCGATGAAAGCTTCCATCATCCAGTTATATTTTCTGGAAGAGTTTCCAGCTGGGTGCACCTCAGAATGGATGGACTTAGACACGGCGCTGAACAAATCCACACTGTTTTTCAGCCTTCCAAAAGCACATAAAAGCACAGCTACTCTCTCAATAAAATCCCTTTTAGCCATTTAGCACTGAAGCTAAGAGTCATCGGGCAGACAGAATTCCTGCCATGATGTGATTCCGCGTCTATTGTGAAGTGAATTTGATGCAATTTATTTGAAGTAATTTTAATTTTATAATTGCCGCATCTGGTGTGAACACGGCATTAGTGTGGAATTGAAAAGAATTAAAAACAATAGTGCGGACAAGGTTCGTTTTTAGACGAAAATGCCATCTTCAAATTCATAGGTATTCGTGTAGATGTAACCTCAATGGTTTCATTCAAACATTCAATCAGGTGAAAGTTTGGGCGAAAGATATAAGCCATTTATTTTGTTTTATGTTCTTAGATTTGGTCTTAAAAATGACAAAAGTGTCATAAAAAATGAAGCTTCTCTTTTTTATTATAGAAATTAACCACACTCAACGATGGGAACAAACATACTGGTGTCAACATAGGCTCTTATGTCTTAAATGTACCCTTTAATTAATTATAGATTGTATGCAATTGCTTGGCACACAAGGTGTGGTGTCGTGACCATCCCTACAATTTGTCCAGACAAATCCTCTCTGATCGTTTGAGTAATTGCGCAGGTGTGCTGTTGAGAAAAGCGACCGAGGGCTGTTCCCTCTTGTGCCTGCTAAACTGGTATCAGTGTGTTGATTTAGTGCTGGCTCAGTTCAGCAGGAACAGGTGTGAGGTCCTTTACTCTTCCTCCAATCAGAGTGCAGCGGGCTTCGCTGTCATCCAATCAGCACGCAGTGTCACGAGCATGCTTCACTTCAGCTCGAATACATCAAAATCTATCATCAGTGAATATAAAACATGTTTTCTGAGCGACCTTGATGAAATATGAATGGTTAACAAGTCAAGGCATCGAGGATATTGAATTTTTAGCATACTGATGCTGATGCTGTACCCATATTTTTAGCATTGCTCAACACATGAGTGACCACGATAATACATAATATTGAGGTGCTCCTTTCAACATAGAAACCTAATAAATGGCAACAGATGAAAATTACATGTATACCATAACTTACAGGTTCATATTTTGATTTCACATATATGAAATATGTCACACAAAAATGGCCACTTACATATATATTTTTAACCATTGAATATACAAATATGTACATATATATTCAGATATATTGTATATATCTTATATATGTGTTCATATATATACACTACCTGACAAAAGTCTTGTCTCAAGTCTTAGGAAGAACAAATTATAACTTCTAGTTGATAATTTGGTATCAGAAGTGGCTAATATGAAAGGCAAAGGCCTCTAGATTACACTTATTTTACCAAAATAAAATATGATCATGCCTTGATTTGAATGATTTAATTAGGACAGTAAGGTCTGACTTTGTCACTTAAGATGAAATAATGAATCGTTTAGAATATAAAGTCATGGTGCATTCATACATCTCTGCAGTGACTCAAAAACATATTAATAAAGTCATCTGGAATGGCAAAGAAAGCGTTCTTGCAGGACTCCCAGAGTTCATCAAGATTCTTTGGATTCATCTTCAATGCTACCTCCATCTTATCCCAGACATGCTCAATAATGATCATGTATGGTGACTGGGCTGGCCGATCCTGGAGCACCTTGACCTTCTTTGCTTTCAGGAACTTTGATGGGGAGGCTGAAGTATGAGGAGCAGCGCTCCTGGGCAGCACAAATGTATTGATACCTCAGGCTGTTGATGGACTTTATTTGGACCACTTCTCCAAATGATCAACTAGAAATCAAGTTATTATTTTTTTTGCTCTTACAACTGGACAAGACTTTTGTCAAGTAAGA
>CAIGQZ010032594.1:5700389-5736920 GCA_903798205.1 Danio tinwini
ATCTATCTATCTATCTATCTATCTATCTATCTATCATCTATCTATCTATCTATCTATCTATCTATCTATCTATCTATCTATCTATCTATTTATCTATCTATCATCTATCTATCATCTATCTATCTATCTATCTATCTATCTATCTATCTATCTATCTATCTATCTATCTATCTATCTATCTATCTATCTATCTATCATCTATCTATCTTTCTATCTATCATCTATCTATCTATCTATTATCTATCTATCTATCTATCTATCTATCTATCTATCTATCTATCTATCTATCTATCTATCTATCTATCTATCTATCTATCTATCATCTATCTATCTATCTATCTATCTATCTATCTATCTATCTATCTATCTATCTATCTATCTATCTATCTATCTATCTAACTGTCTGTCTGTCTGTCTATATATGCTTGTATGACTTAAAGTGTATGTCTATTACATGCTAATATGTCAGCTTTGACTACAAAACCATTCTTAATGGTAGTTTTTTTTTTAATTAGATCTATAGGTCTGCATCATCTGAATGAAATGATCTTTCCATTAGTGTATATGTTTTTTTATGACAATTTTTGGACCATATTTTTGCTGAGATATAACTACCAGTAATCTAAAGGGTAATACAAATTTTAAATATTAAAAAATATATAATTATACATATGTGTAAATAAATATTACATAAATTTTGCTAATCAACTATTTAGATTGAGTCTTAATATCCTAATGATTTTTTAAGTCTATCATTTTTGACTCCGGTAGTGTATTTTTGACTATGTCCACAGGTATACCCATGCAGCATGTGTCCAGGACCACATATGTGTGTTTCCATAAAGTTACCTCAGTCTTTTAAAATCATCTGTGTAGTGACTATATTCATTTCTTCCATCCACAGTGCATTCTTCCAATAGCTGTCTGGAGGATCCAGACGGTTTTAAAACGGTCTGTCATGTTATTTTTGGAGGGCTGTAATTTTCCCATGTACACTTTTGTGTTTTTGGTGGGTTCCTGAATGCTTGATGGACTTCAAAATCTGGATCTTTGCATATTACTTTAGTGTAAGATTATCATTTATTCATTTTCCTTCAGCTTTGTCCCTTTATTCATCAGGGGTCACCACAGCGGAATGAATCACCAACTTATATGTTTCACACAGCTGATGACCTTCCAGCTGCAACCCAGTACTGGGAAACACCCATACACACTCATTCACACACATACACTACGGCCAGTTTAGTTTATTCAATTCACCTATAGCGCAACACAGGGAGAACAAAGTTTTGTCATATATACAAATAATTTTTTTAACTATTTTACTATTTTTATACAGTATGTTGTATTAAGTTATTTAATATATTCATTTTTGAGTTTCTTTCTTTTGAATATAAAAGAAGATATTTAGAAAAATGCTGGTTGCAGCCATAGACTTCCATAGTATTTTTTTTCTGGAAGTCGATGGGTGACAGAAAATGACCTCCTTCATTATAAAGATCTAAAACCACATGAGGGAGAATGAAAGATGAGCTAATTAGAGTTTTTCGGGTGAGCTATTACTTTAATGTGATTGGAATGAGCTGGCGTCACGGTGGCGCAGTGGGTAGCACGATCGCCTCACAGTAAGAAGGTCGCTTGTTTGAGCTGGGTCGCCGGTTTCGCGTGGGTTTCCTCCGGGTTTCCCCCACTATCCAAAGACGCGGTATATGTGAATTGGGTGGGCTAAATTGTGCGTAGTGTATGTGTGTGTGTGTGTGTTTGTATGTGTGTGTGTGTGTGTATGGACGGGTTGCAGCTGTAAAACATGTGCTGGATAAGTTCACACTGGCGACCCCAGATTAATAAGAGGACTAAGTCGACTAGATAATTGAATGAATGATTGGAATGAAAAAACCTAATGCGGCACGTAGGATGTCTGTATGTTGTCGCCCTCTGGTGTTCAATTAAGTATATTGATGAGACTCGAAGCAAAAAATCTATGCATTTTATTTCCTCTGAAACATTACCACAGACTAGTGCATCCGCTTACAAAAACTTTAAAACAGTTTCAAATGGGCATGTATAAAACATAAACATTTCTCTTTTTTTGTAGTACTGAAGGTGTCTGCATGCTGTCGCCCTCTTGTCTTCAACGAAGAATATTGAAAACCAAACCGAAAAATCAATGCATTTTATTTCTTTGCAACATTTCAACAGTGCATCCGCTTACAAAACTTTAAAACAGCTTCACATATGCATATACAAATTAAACATTTCCCTTTTAATACAATATGAAAATAAACGTTTGAATCTTTAAGTTACATTTATATTACTTTTACATTCTTGTAGAAAACAATGAAAGACAGTTTCTCTTTGAGCATGTTACAGTTCTGATTGCTTTGCATTCAACGCAAATGTACAGAAATGCATTCAAGTTACGTTACAATTTTTTTTGTCTTTTTATTTTTATTTTTTCTTGCACGGCTGCTCACTTTTACAGTCTTTTCTGCACGATTTGTCCATCATCAGCATCTACAATTGACTCAAAACACCACAATGTTTGTTAGAGGAGGTGCAGTTTCTGTGGCGAAGGTGAAACTCTCTGCTAACCGCTTGACGCAGATAAACAAGAAGTGGTGGAGCTGAGGCGTGTTTTTTTGCCGTTCTTCTGTTCAGGCGGAGGACTCGTGCTCAGGTTCCGCACCTTGCTGAAGCTGTTGCGCAAGCTGCTGTGTCGACTCCCTGAAGTGCTGGAGGTCTCCTTGGACATGAAGGTTTTGGGATCGCACAAACCCGCCTTCAGACAACTGCAGCACAGTAGCGTCGCGATGGCTTTGCGAAGCTCCAGACTGCCGAGTGAATAAATGAGCGGATTCATGGCGGAGTTGAGCACGGCCAATGCAATGACCCATTCGGGATTGAAAAGAGTGCTGCAACTTCGAGAGTAACAAAAAAAGTCCACTAACAAGAGGATGAACAATGGTCCCCAACATACCATGAAGACCCCAACAATTGAAATGACGGCTTTCAGGAGGCGTAGCGAACGCTTACGACTGCGCGCGGATATCGTTTCAGTGCTACTTCGTACATGGCAATAGATCGCAAAATAAAGTGCACCGATTGTGAGCAAAATTATGAAGAAGATGACCAATGCGAACAAGATGTAGCTCTTGGAGTAGAGCGGAAGAAGTGTGGAGCAACTTCTCAGATCGCAAACGCAGTTCCAGCCCATAAGTGGAAGGAATCCAATTATAAATGCTGTTATCCAGCATAACAGCATCATGATGTAGACTCTGTAGGTCTTTGTTGCGGTTTTCTGGTGGACGGGTTTCATCATAGTTGCGTAGCGCTCTACGGCGATCAAAAGAAGGCTAAAAATGGACGCCGCTAAAGCTACAAATAAAAGTCCTTCACGGAATAACCAGAGAAGTGGGGTTAGCCTGAAGGTGCGTTCGCCAGACATGCAGATGTTGACCACGTATGATGTTCCCGTCAACAAGTCGCTCAGTGCAATGTTGGCAATGCAGATGAATATCCAACGATGGCGCAGACGTACCCGAAACAGCACGGCTAGAAGCACCATGAGGTTCTCCAGGATGATGAAGACGCTGAAGCACAGGAACAGGACGGTGACGACGCTCACGCTTTTCTTTAAGGGCTTGCGGTGGTGGAGGCGTCCCGTGTAGTTGTAGTGCTCCAAGATGAGGCTGTTGCTGGTCCAGTTGTAGACGTCAGGACAGGACGAGGCGGAGCTGAAGGAACGCAGGACTTCCATGGTGGAAATGTGGAGTTGAATCTCGCTGGGGATCAATTCGGAGTTTTGGCGCAATTGGACTCCAGGCAATCAGACTCCAAGTCCTTAGGGATGAGTCCTGAATATCCTTTCCCTCTTGGGATAACCTGATGGAGAATACAGCATGTTAGTCAAATGTGTCCTGCAAATAAGTCTTAAAGGATCTGAAGAGTCTGTTTCAAAGCATAGAGTCATAGAAGAACAATTTTGGGTTCCCTAAAGAACTTCTTCTCAGCATAACAACATTGTGTAATCGACGATATGAAGGTGATGTGTGTGCAAAAAGATTGTACTATGGTTCCCACAGCTAAAGCCACTGTTCAGATGTTGAATTTCCAACATTTGTCAGGTTTTTGTCCTCAAATTGCTCGTGTGTAGCACTAGTTTCTTACGCAACTCATCCAAAGCTTTCTGTTGTGTTTTGATGTGATTTTTTTGAATGTTGTAGCTGTGAAAAAAACTAAAATCAATCATGATATGGTGCTGTAATGCCCTCAAAGCCTGCTGGAACTTCTTTATCTGTATGTTTATGATCTGAAAATAAAGGCACACCTTAGAACAGGGGTGCCCAAACTTAGTCCTGGAGAGCCAGTGTCCTGCATATTTTAGTTCCAACCCCAATTAAATAGCTGAAGCAGCTAATTAAGCTCTTTCTAGGTATACTAGGAACTTTCAGGGAGGTGTGTTGAAGGAAGTTAGAGCTAAACTATGCAGGACACCGGCCCTTCAGCACCGAGTTTGCACACCCCTTCCTTAGAATGTTCATCAGGCAATCAGAATCAACCATTCAACAGTCATGTAGTTAAAAAAAACTTTTAAAGAACCTTTGTCCAATGTAAAGGTTTCATCGACATTAAAGGTTCTCCAACAGTATGTTAAAGGAACACAAGAGTGTGTGTACCAATGAGGGATGTCAAATCTGGATCATTCCTTCCTAAACCATATAGCTGACTCAAATGACCGTTGCCTTAAACTACCCGAAGTTTTTACACAAGATCTAACATCTAAACAACCCTAGTTGAACCTTAAGTTATATGTTAATTCAACCAGGGCTGATAAGTTCTTGTGGTTTGAGGCAACAGGTTTCCACAAAAAGTTCAACTTAAGAGTGTTAAGAAGTGTGGAAGTCCTGAAGAGGTTAGCTCCATTCCCAGTTAAACACACATGAACAAAGTAAACCAAAGTCTCTGAGATCACTAGAAAGTTGACCAAGACTGGTAACCCCTGTCCTAAAAGGTACACAATAGTTCCCTAATGCACATATTAGTACTCTGAAAGTACATTTTACAACCAATATTAGTACCGTTTAGCTTTTGTGTCTTGGGGTAACTCTCCTGTGACACCTTCATCCTTTTTTTCTGAGGGTGTACTTGGTAGAAACATCTTCATTATGGCAGTAAAGTTATAATTTTAGGAAGCTGCGCTACTAACATTATGACATAGAGTTGTAAAAGTTCATCTTGCATTCGAATTGACTTCACAATACCGGGACAGTCCCGTTGGCACCAAACGTCTTGCTCAAGTGCACAATGGTGTCATATAAGAAACTGCTATTTGCGGTGACTTTTTCGGTTGCCAGATTTTTAACCACTGCCCACAATATATATCAAGGAATAAGACATAATTCTGAAATTTGTTGTTATATATGTACAGTATATATAGATATATGATATATTAGACATTAGACATCATATCTTGCGCTTAACCTGATTGTCTTCCTCGCCACGTGCAAAGAGCATTTAAATATCTCTAGTTTCACTACTCCACTTGTGGTTTTCAGGGTATTTAAGTGTGTGGCGTGTTTAAAAAGCCAATGCTTGATCATGCAAAACATAGTAACTGCAATTAATTAATTGATAATTAAAAATTGCTGCTTTTAATGTGAAACTTCAATGCAAAGCCATTGATAAATGATGAAATTAATAAACTAATACCTAAATTAATATAAATGCTAAACATTTTATATTCAAATGAGTTTATAAAGAACTATATAGCATGCAATTTGAAAGCATTTTACATCCAGTGTCATATTTTGCTAAATAATGCATCTTGACTCACCTCTTTATTAGTGATGCTGTAGTTTTTGGTATTGAGCCATGCTCTGGTGCAGAAAGCACGAGCGCTGGCTCTCTGAATGATTATATACCCTGCACTAACAAGGAAGGAAGCCTTCTTGCAGATATTCGACACACCCAATGGAGAAAGCATCAACTCTTAGTTTCTACACTTTATAAAATGCACAATTGTGACACCTTCTCAGAATGTGTACAAATCATGGACTGCCATGAGAAAAAAGTCAAGTTGCATCGTATGCAATCAATCCAGCACATATTGGGGAACATCAGGCATTTTGTGAACTGCATTTGCACATATGCATTCATATATACAGTTTATATTTTTGATATATATATATATATATATATATAAAAAAAAATCCTAAATTTATGTTTATTTTCGGCAGCTGAGGTGCCGGAAATAAACCGTAAAATAACAGCCGTTAAAATACAGACATTTACTGTAAAATAATGGACATTAAGTTTAAATTTAAGTAAATTTCTGTAATTTAATATCCGTTATTTTACAGTAAATTTCTGCTGCAACCCAGCTGCCGGAAGTAAACCATAAAATTAGGGATTTTTTTACAATGTATATATATATATATATATTATTAAGCCCCTTAGGAATATATATTTTTTCCAATAGGCTACAGAATAGCCACTGTTGTCCAATGACTTGCCTAATTAACCTAAATTACCCTAATTAACCCTTTAAATCACACTTTAAGCTGAATACAAGAATTTTGAAAAATATCTAGCAAAATATTTTGTACTGTCATCATGGCAAAGACTAATAATAGTGAAACTTGTATCATAAATGACGATGCAGATATGCAAATGAAGGGGATATAAAATTAATTAACTCTTCTTTTGATTTAAATATATATTCCATTTATAAATTTGGCATCTTAAATGGGCACTAAGTATGCTTTAAATCACCAAAAAAGGACAACAAGGATCTATTTAATGCTACTACAGGAAGTCGTTGTGCCACTTTCCACTACACACGTGTTGCTGAGATGAAAACATTTCACAAGTCCCTTTAAATACAACAATGCTCCGCCAATATTCTTACAACAGCCCTGAAGTTGCTTTACTGATGTTTCGCAGAAGCCAGTCAGCAAACAGGAAGCCCTGATGACCTAGTAAAAGTGGCCTCCTCCCTTTACTGTTTTCGGTTCACCTCATCCAGCTGGGTGGAAACACATACACAGACACATGTACTTGTACAGCTATCTTTATGGGGACCTACCATAGACGTAATAACGCTTCAACACTACCCATAAACCCAACCGTAATATGAAACAATCTGCCTTTTTACATTTATAAAAAGTCAATTTCCTTATGAGGACCAAAAAATGTCCCCACAAGGTCAAAATTTACATGATATTGCTATACTTGTGTGGATGTTTGGTACCCGCAACATCAGGAATAAAATGTATACACAGACACACACAGATATACTTGTACAGCTATGTTTACGGGGCCCTACCATAGATGTAATAATGTTTATATCATACATACTCTATATTCTTTCCCTCCACCAACTGAACAATTATTATTTTTTACATATTCGAAATTTTTTTGGTGTGATTTAGCAGTTGTTTTTTTCATGGGGACCAAAAAATGTCCCTACAAGGTCAAAAGTTGCACGATATTGCTTTACTTTGTGGATATTTGGTCCCCACAACATCAAGGATACAATTTGTACACACATACATGTACACACAGAGACAGCACTATTTGCATAGTCATTATTATGCATGTACACTCACCAGCCACTTTGTTAGGTACACCTGTCCAACTGCTAGTTAACGCAAATTTCTAACCAGCCAATCACATGGCAGCAACTCAATGCATTTAGTCATGTGAACATGGTTAAGACGATCTGCTGCGGTTCAAACCGAGCTTCAGAATGGGGAGTATTTCAAAAACTGCTGATTTACTGGGATTTTCACAAACAACCATTTCTAGGGTTTACAGGGACAATTCGTAAAGGCTCACCAAAATTGGACAATAGAAGATTGGAAAAACGTTGCCTGGTCTGATGAGTCTCGATTTCTGCTGCGACATTCGGATGGTCAGGTCAGAATTTGGCGTCAACAATATGAAAGCATGGATCTATCCTGCCTTGTATCAACGGTTCCGGCTGATGGTGGTGGTTTAATGGTGTGGGGGATATTTTCTTGGCACACTTTGGGCCCATTAGTACCAATTGAACATCCTGTCAACACCACAGCCTACCTGAGTATTGTTGCTGACCATGTCCATCCCTTTAAGACCACAGTGTACCCATCTTCTAATGGCTACTTCCAGCAGGATAACACGCCATGTCATAAAGCGCGAATCATCTCAGACTGGTTTCTTGAACTTGAAAAGAGTCCACTGTGCTCAAATGGCCTCCACAGTCAGCAGATCTTAATCCAAAAGAGCACCTTTGTTATGTGGTGGAACGGGAGGTTCGCATCATGGATGTGTAGCCGACAAATCTGCAGCAACTGCGTGATGCTATCATGTCAATATGGAGCAAAATCTTTGAGGAATATTTCCAGTGCCTTGTTGAATCTATGCCACGAGGGATTAAAGCAGTTCTGAAGGCAATAGTGGTCCAACCCGGTACTAGTAAGGTGTACCTAATAAGTGGCGGGTGAGTGTATGTATGTATGCATGTTAATATGCACAGGTTTTGTTGACTTTTCTAACATATTCCAGTCGGTTCTTTGCAGATTATTAACATATTGAATGTGCATTGACCTATTCTTTTATTATTTTTGAATAATCTATACACCATTAGAAATTAATCGCACATTTTACGCTTTATTTGTTTCCAGCCTAGAGTGGAAACATGATTTGATTTGGTCCCTTTTTGTGCATGCATCATTTCCCCTCGAAAGGGATTTATTTTAGAGTTTCTATTTTTCATTTAGATTTTTTTTTTTGTCACCCATCCTGTAAATGATAAAGGAGGGGAGACTTCTGAAACTACCACATCCTGAGGTAAGAAACAACGCCCTTCACAGATGCCGACGCCCTCCCGATGCTCACTTGCACCAAAAATACAAATGTGTGATCACAGAAAGCCACACAAGCTAAAAAAGCAAAACTGGGTCACCATTATACATGATCACGCAAGCAGAAATTGAAGTTGTTTATAGTTTTAGGAGAGACTCTGACTTATTGAAAAAAAAAACACAACTGAAAAGCAAATGATCACCAGCTATAAATTTTAGTTTGTAAAAAAAATTCTCTTTAACACAATGTTAGTTTGTCAATGCTCTTGGAAAATGTTTTAGGTGTTTTTGTTATTTGCTTATAGTAATATTTTGTTATATTAATGCTCTCAGAACGTTATTTAAAGCATTAGAATGTTTCTAATGTTCTGAGAATGTTTTTCTATCAACATTAGGATTACTAACATCCTGAATATCAATGTTACAAGAATGTTCCAGCGACTTCTCTGGGCTCTGAGGCCTCTAGGATGGACCATCACACAGTGGGAATGTGTACTGTGGTCAGATGAATCAGTATTTCAGGTATTTTTTTGGACAGAAATGGACGCAGTGTGCTCTGGACCACAGAAGAACAGGATCATCCAGACTGTTACCAGCACCAAGTCCAAAGGCCAGGGTCTGTCATGGTATTGGGTTGTGTCTGTGCTTTTGGCAAATGTAACTTGCACTTCTGTGATGCACCATTAATGCTGAAAGGTACATAGAGATTTTGGAGCACAGATATGCTGCCTTCTTTTCCAGGGACACCCATGCATATTTCAACAAGACAATACAAAACCACATTTTGCACACATTACAAAGTCCTGGTTGAGGAGGAAGAGGATACAGGTAATTGATTGGCCTGCCTGCAGTCCCGACCTGTCTCCTCTAGAGAATATGTTGCGCAAAGCTCAAAATGAAAAACAAAGAACCCGTACTGTTGCCCACATTAAGACTTGATTGCAGGAAGAATGGGACAAAATTACACCTCAAACCCTTTACCACTTGGTGTCTTCAGTCCCTAGATGTCTTTTAAGTGTTGTGAAAAGGAATGGCAACATTACAAAGTGGTAAATGCTTTACTGTTTTAACTTTTTTGAAAACTGAAATACGTGTTTGCAGTAAAGTTGATGGCCACTTAGCCATAGGGATAAAGGAGAACTAACGAACTTTTAAATAATTTGAATGAGAAAAAATAAACAGCTCACAGAGACTACCCCTAAACTGAAAGCAAAAGTAAAACATAAAATGTCCAGGCCTGGTCCTCTCTTGTCTTCCCCTCTCCTTTTATGATCCAGAGCTCCTCTGTCTGACTTGAGGTTAGTGCAAGAAGCAGGTGCTTCTCATTATCACTTAAGCATAGGCCTCGCTCTGTTCCCATGGCTCTTGGCTCTGCCACACTCACTACAGTGTTGATTTAAAAAAACAATAAACAAATGAGGAACACATTAAATAATGTTTAACTTTTTCTGATTTGGTGTTGTACTATGACAAAGATCACCTCAGGTACTGATTATGTGCGTTCAGTGTCAAAGGCTACCAGTATGAGTTTGAATACCGTTTTATGTGGGATGTATTGCCATACTACTGAAGGCAGCAGCAAATTGTTCACCTCAGATCTTGAAAATATAATAACAGACGGATTGAAAATGAAAGTCGGAACTGAGATTCAGTGCAAACCAACAACATCAGTCACTCAGTAGCCTATTAATAATGTTAAATAGGTTTAGTATACCTGCTATACACTTTTATACACATATACACTTATTTAACAACACACTTTACATGCCAATTTGCACATAACAGCTGCACATATAACGCTGTATATAGTAATATAGCTGTACATACACTTGTATATTTGCATTCACTACTAATTATCTGTTGTTTGTCCTGTCTCTGTAATTCTGTTGCGCTGTAGAAGCTCTGTCACCAAAACAAATTCCTCGTATATGTGAACATACCTGGCAAGAAAGCTCTTTCTGATTCTGATTCTAATATGTAGTCATTAAATTAAAAGCACTTATCATTTCGTTGGGAGGGAAGTGGCTAGTATTTAAATGTTTCTGTCATGTCACGTTAACTTTTGGTGCAGACACCCGAATCGATAGTCGCTGAAGTCTTGTTTTGTGTTGTTAAAACGAGGTGTTACACAACTTTGAAGGAACATTATGGAATGTATTGAAAATGTCCCATTAGCTGGGTCAAATACAAAAATGAATGCTAGGGTGCAGATTGATTATGGTTCCAATGGAACATGCTTAAAATGACTTAATTGCATTTTAATATGATTTATAAATGTCCAGAGTATGGAGTTGGAATGTGGAGGAAGAGGAAATTCAACTATAAGAGTTTTATGTTGCATCACGATTGCTACACATCTGCCATATTTATGTTGGCGTGGGAAAGCCAGCATTCTGCTGTGCTGTTTAAATAACAACATTTCTGACTCAACTCCTCCTCGTCTCGGGTTACAGCCTCCGAATATGGAGCAGATCTTCTGATTGATCTGACTTGGTGACTGCATTTGTTGTAACTGATTGATCTTATGGTTTTCTTAAAAAATGAGAATCAAACTTGGGGGTAAAAACCTTTTGATTTACGTTGTTAAAAATGCTCAAATGAGCCTGAACTATTCAAACTCCAAAAATCCAATTACAACTAAAATGCTAAAAGATTGCAAGCTATCTAAAATGTCTAATCATGCACATTTTCCATACTTATTATCATTTGTAAAACCCCAGGTTTGCTACAAATACCATGGTTAAACTATAGTGTAGTAAAACCATGGTAATATTTTAAGAAGAAACATGTTTACCATGTGCTAAAGTATGTTAGAAACATGCTGAAACGTTAGCAGCATGCTGTTAAATCATGCTATGAGATTGCTAACAACATTCTAGCATCATGTCATCAATGTGTTAAACTAGGGGTGTCCAAACTCGGTTCTGGAGGGCCGGTGTCCTGCTGAGTTTAGCTCCAACTTGCTTCAACACCTGCTGGAAGTTTCCAGTATATCTAGTAAGAGCTTGATTAGCTGCTTTAGGTGTGTTTGATGAGGTTTGGAGCTCAACTGTCCAGGACACCGGCCCTCCAGGACCGAGTTTGGACACCCCTGTGTTAAACTGTTAGTAGTGTTAAATCATGCTGGGAATATAATATCTATGTATTTGATGATATTCTGTGTTCGCATTCATTTATTTATTTATTTATTAAAATAGTGGCCAGGTCACTATGTGATGCTGGTTAAGGAAAACATTTCCTGACTCCCTCCTCCGAAATCCTCCAAAGTGGCTCAATAATAATTAGATCTGGTGATTGTGCAGGCCATGGAAGATGCTCAACTCTCTGAAACCCCTCTGTCACTGCTCTTGCTGTGTGTATTGGTGAATTATTATCCCGATACACGACACCGCCTTCAGGATACAATGTTTGACCCATTGGACGTGGTTTTCCAGAATGGTTCGGAAGTTCTTGGCAGTGATGTGTCCATCTACCACAAGTATTGGACCTAGGGAATGCCATAATATGAAACCTTCACTGATCCACCCACATGCTTCACGCTGGGCATGCAGCAGTCCGGGTGGTACACTTATTTGGGGCTTCTCCACACCATAACTCTCTCTCTGATGTGGGAAAGACAGTGAAGGTGGACTCATCAGAGAACAATACATGTTTCACATTGTCCACAGCCCAAGATTTTCACAGCTGTCATCATTGAAATCAACTTTTGTCATAGGCACGAGTGACCAAAGGTTTGGCTATAGCAGCCGGCCATGTATATTGACCCTGTGGAGCTACTGACAAACAGTTTTGGTGGAAACAGGAGAGTTGAGGTGCACATTTAATTCTGCAGTGAGTTGGATAGCTGTGGTTTTATGTTTGTTTTTTTTTATACAATCTGGGTTAGCAACATCCTTTTCTGACAGCTTCCTTTTGCATCCACAGTTACTCCTGTTGGATATGGTTCTTCTTGTTGACTGGTGGAATGTGCAATTAATGAAGTTTTGCCACCAGGCTGCTGACATTTAGCTATAAAACCTCCAACACTACATTGGCCAGTGTTTCAGTTTCATTGTCCAACCCCTGTATATATATATTCAGAGACTTTCAGACGACTTCAAACCTGTTCATGCAATTTGTCCACCTCCATTTGTAATTTCAGAGTTGAGATGACACAGATTTATGAATTTCCCTGCTGAAAAAAAAAACAGCCTAAACCAGACTAAGCTGGTTGGCTGGTTTTAGCTGGTCGACCAGCCTGGTTTTAATGGGGTTTTGGCCATTTCCAGGCTGGTTTCCAGCTATTTCCAGCCTGGTCTTAGCTGGTCAAGTTTAAAAATTACCAGTTTAAACTAGCTAAAACCAGCTTGACTAGCCTGCCCTGCTGAAAAAAACAGCATATGCTGGTAAGGTATGTTTCAATGCTAGGATTGTGCGAACTGCTGGACGTGTAGTAGGAGGTGAGCTTCCCTCCCTCCAGGACATCTACACCAGGAGGTGCATGAGAAAAGCCAAGAGAATCATCAGCGACTCCAGCCACCCAAGCCATAGACTTTTTTCTCTGCTACCCTCAGGCAGACGGTTCCGCAGCATTCGGTCACGCACCAGCCGACTGAAGGAAAGTTTCTTCCCTCAGACTATCAGGCTGATGAACACTTAACACACCCCACACAAACTCTCCCATACCCCACACTGCACACCATAAAGATGTAGCATGCACTGCACTTTAACCAATCTATACTTAAACAATACTGCCTACAACTATGTGTACACCTATCCATTGTACGCATCACTGTCACATTGCCAAATTTACACTGTTTTGTTTCTTTTTTGTGAGTATGATGTTGTATTTTGCACTGTCTGTATTTGCACTGTCTGTATTTTACACTGTCGCTGTATTTGCACTGTCTGTATTTTGCACTGTCTGTATTTTGCACTGTCTGTATTTTGCACTGTTGTTGTATTTGCACTGTCTGTTTTTTTGCACTGTTGTTGTATTTGCACTATCTGTATTCTTCACTGTCTGGAGCCAGCACCTAAGCTTTTCACTCATCATAGCACACGTGCTGCTGATGATGTGACAATAAAAGTGATTTGATTTGATTTGATTTGCTGGTCTTGCTGCTTTCATTGCTGGTCTCGATGCTGGTTTTGCTGGTCTCAATGCTGGTCTTACTCGTTTTAATGCTGGTCTTGCTGGTCGCAATGCTGGTCAGGACGCCAGCAAGACCAGCATCGAGACCAGCAAAACCAGCATCAAGACCATAAAAACCAGCATCGAGACCAGCAAAAACAGCATTGAAACCAGCAAGACCAGCATACCAGCATCAAAACATACCTTACCAGCATATGCTGTTTTTTTCAGCAGGGTGGATTAAGCTGGAAAATGGCCAGTTTAAACTAGCTAAAACCAGCTGGTCAATTTCCAGCTAAGACCAGGCTGGAAATGGCTGGAAACCAGCCTGGAAATGGCCAAAACCCCTCTAAAACCAGGCTGGTCGACCAGCTAAAACCAGCCAACCATCTTCTTAGGCTGGTTCAAGCTGGATTTTTCAGCAGGGTTATTAGTTAAAATACATAAATAAATTGTGAAAATATAGACAATTCTTATTAAAACAATCGTTTGATTTATGATGTATCTAATGCTATAATCGTTGGACTGACACGTTAGGCATAGTTCAGTATATGAAATCATACTGACACCTAGCTGTAGTTTAATGTATTACAATTGAGTTTTTCCAAGACAACCTGCACTACTCGTTCACAACCACGAGGCTTTGCCCTTTGCACACGTTTACGAGTCCAGCAGCTCTTAAAACTGTAATCTATATCCAAAACCTGTTGTTATACACAGAAACGAGGATTGCAGTTTTGTTTACACTACTTGTTTGAAATGACAAATAAATAATGACACGTAGCCTAATTATTTTATCTCAAGTTGAATTAGCATTAGTATTTAACGCTACACACACACTAAATATTATCACGAATACATAAGTAAGTGATATTAACAATAAACAACGTTAAAATAAGCAACTAAAATATATGAAATAACAAGAATGAACGAACAAACGCGCTGTTTCACGGCTACAGTTCTATTTTCATCCGCCAGGCGCCGCTGTTTAGCATCTGTTCACACGAGAGGTTTTCCTCACCGTGTGTTTGTACAGATCTACAGAAGCACAAAGCTCACACACAGATCACATTCAGCATGTCCGTGTGTCCTCTCCGGGCTCGTATCTGTGTGTGATGTTTTTTAAAGAGGTCTCCGGGGTGGAAATAAACCTGTCTGGATGAGTTTAACGAAGAGGCGAGCTACTGGATAAAGAGGAGGAGCCGCCAAAACAAGCAAAACGTTGCAAACAAACACTCGGAGACAAACGGACAGTTACATGTACTAACTTATTAAAGATGAGACGCTTCGTTTGGCGCAATATAAACACACCACGGTAAGATGAGCGGCTGTTTTATTGTTATTTCATTCATTTGGTTTGATGTTTTATGGTTCGCGGCGGTGAACAGAAACTTTCCGGGTGGCTGGAAGCGACAAGGCTTTTGTTTCATAAAGCCAAACAACATTTCCGATGAAAGCTAATTATATGTAATCACGAAAAAATAGCGGTCACACTTGAAAGTGACTGTAAGTCACGTTAATATCGAATTATAGGTCAGTTTGCAGCGAAATAAACGCGAATAAAATTGACCGAACTTCCCGGATTGAGCTTTTGTTACAATCGTACAATGTAACTTTTCATTAGCCATTCATTTCCCGCCTCACTCTCATTGTTTATCGCTTTACACGTAAATCTGAGCCTATTTGCATACGATGTTTGTGTGATCTACACAATCTGTGCTTCATAAATGATACAAAACCAGCTGGAGTCTCCTACTTGTTGCATTGTGCTCCATTGTATGGTCATATGCCTTAATTCTGACCCACAATGGGATGTGTTTATAGTCACATTGAAGTTTATGGCCACATATTAGCATCATAAAGTCAAAACACACACCGTACAGTCTTTATAACTCATTATTGTCTTTGGGGGAGAAGAAAAAAAAACTCAATGGGATTGTGGTCATCCATGTCTGGACATTATGATTTTTTTTCTGCTTCTGTCCTCCTACTGTCTTTGCTACCCAACAGTCATGGAAAAACCCCATCACAAGCAAGAACAGAAACTTGACAGGAAGCAAAAAAAGGAGACTTTTTAGCATGTCATGTGTTCGCGTTGGTGGTTTTTCGCGTTGTTATTTTGGTTTGTGGATGTAGCATCATGAGAGAAAGCACCACTTGACATTCAACAGGGCAGTCTTTGTGTTGAACAGATGAATTGTCAACATCAAGCCAAAATCTATGATTTGGGTCACTCCAAATTGAATATAAATAAAAATAGTGTTTCTGTTAGTATTAATCCCAATATAGAAGCCAAACTTTGGTAGTTTGGGAATGTTCCCCATTGGCGAATGCTTCCTAGATGAGCTTACAAAATGGGGGAGTATGGTCAATATGTTTCATGTTGATGTAAGATGAAAGTGAATGCAATACACACAAGGTGATTGGTTGACATTGAGAAACTTTTCAGTGACTTGTAGACGTGAACAGGAAGTTGATTCTTGCTGATGAATGCAGACTCAGTCATAGGAAATTCAGGTTGGCAGGAGTGTGAGACGGTTGGGTATCCCTGTCCTATTTACACTCTCTCTCTCTCTCTCTTTCTCTTTTCTTTTTTTTCAGTCTCCGTTTTAAAGAGTTATTGTCAGGTTGAGAGGGCGGCCCACAAAGCTTTTTTTGTTGCACCATATGTGCTCTGACGTAGTATTGAAAGGGAACCACTGAATGAGGAGTCTGGAAGTAGGGCTTGGTCATTTACAGCTTAGGAAATATGTTTAGTGTTTCATGATGTTTGATTGTGTTTCAGTAGTCAGGTTTATGCTCCAAGTTGGCCTAAATCCATTTCAAACAGATAGTCTGCATAATAAATATCAGGGCAGTTTATTTTTAATTATGTATATGTGTTTCTATGTATGTTTGTCTGTGTAAATATACAAAAATTTGTACTATTACTACTTTTAAACCTTTACTTTTAAGCTAGAGTAGCCCAACAAAGAATTATATTTGTGTTATAGCATTTTTATAAACTAATTAAAGCTTAATAATTATGTTTTATTTATTATTTATGTCTATATATTATATTATTATGTATCTTTTATCTCCTTATCTCTTTTATAATTTTTTGTAGTATTTTTTGAGGGACATGCCAGTTATATTTTAAGTAATTACACAAATATAAATGAAGCATACCTGTACAACTGCTTGTTAATGCAAATTTCTAAACAGCCAATTACATGGCAGCAACTCAATGCATTTAGGCATGTGAACATGGTCAAGACGATCTGCTGCAGTTTAAACCGAGCATCAGAATGGGGAGGAAAGGTGATTTAAGTGACTGACCAGAGATCAGAGAAAAATGGCCAGACTGGTTCCAGCTGATAGAAAGGCAACAGTAACTTAAATAACCATTCATTACAATTGAGGTATGCAGAAGAGCATCTCTGAACACACAACACGTCCAACCTTGAGGCAGATGGGCTCCAGCAGCAGAAGACCACACCGGGGGCCACTCCTGTCAGCTAAGAACAGGAAACTGAAGCGACAATTCACACAGGCTCACCAAAATTGGACAAAAAAAGATTGGAAAAACGTTGCCTGGTCTGATGAGTCTTGATTTCTGCTGCAACATTCGGATGGTAGGGTCAGAATTTGGCGTTAACAACATGAAAGCATGAATCCATCCTGCCTTGTATCAACGGTTTAGGCTGGTGGTAGTGGTGTAATGATGTGGAGGATAGTTTCTTGGCACACTTTGGGCCCATTGGTACCAATTGAACATCGTGTCAACACCACAGCCTTCCTGAGTATTGTTGCTGATTACGTTCATCCCTTTATGACCACAGTGTACCCATCTTCTGATGGCTACTTCCAGCAGGATAACCCGCCACGTCATAAAGCGCAAATCATTCCAGACTGGTTTCTTGAACATGACAATGAGTTCACTGTATTCAAATGGCCTCCACAGTCACCGGAGCTCAATGCAATGGAGCACCTTTGGGATGTGATGGAATGGGAGATTCGCATTATGGGTGTGCAGCCGACAAATCTGCAGCAACTGTGTAATGCTATCATGTCAATATGGAGCAAAATCTCTGAGGAATATTTTCAGTGCCTTGTTGAATCTATGCCATGAAGGATTAAGGCAGTTTTGAAGGCAATAGTGGTCCAACCCGGTGCTAGTAAGGTGTACCCAATAAAGTGGCTGGTGAGTGTATATCTAGTAAATAAAATGACAGTCATTGCAACATTAAAATCAAGGCTTTTATGTTGTTTTCCTATTAAAATAATGATATTTAACATTCAAATTTAGTTATAAATGAACCACAGAAAGTTATTTGCATGCTTGTTTTTTTGTTTATCTCATGGAAACATAAATCGAGATTACTTTCAGAGGCGCATGTAAAATATAATGTTAACTTTGAAAAATTGAAGAAACTGATTGCCTTAATTTTGTGTATTAATATTAAGTGAGCATAACTTAAAACTTTGTATTTACAACTTTTTAATAAAGTAAACTTTAGTACCGTTTACTCAAAATAATTAGTTGTGTTAACTTATTAGTGTTCAGTTTACTAGGAAAATGTTAGGAAACTGATTGCCTTAAAATTATCAAGTAAGCTGAATTAAAACATTTAAGACGACAAACCAATGCCTTACTTACTCCCAGAGCCTATCTAAATATTCTTTTATTTTTTTATTATTGTATAAATATTTTTATGATATCATTTATTATATAATCATAGAAATATTAATACATTTTACTAATATTAATATATTATTATATTGTAATATATTTAGTTTAACATAATAAATTGAATAATAAAGGTTAAAGGGATGATAATTTAAGTTGTGAAACATAGCATTTTAAAACCATCTTAAGTGCATTTACTAAAAAGTGCCTTAATTATGCAATCTTGATGATGATGCTTTATTCTTTTTAATTTCAAGCAAAATATGTGATTATTGGAATATATATTATCTTTCACTAAATGATCATATTTTGCTTACAATTTATATATATATATATATATATATATATATATATATATATATATATCTTTAGAGTGTATTATAATGGGTGAATATGAGGCCACTGGTGACATAGGAACCAGTGTTTTTTATATATTTATCCATCTTAACGATCCAGTAATGGGTATTGACGAGCAGATGGCAAGAATTAGAGCCATTTTCTCCTCCATGAGATCCACAAAGCAGCCGCTTTCCCCTCCAAAACTGATAGATTTGCAGATGGCATCTGAACGCTTCCCCAGTGAATCACCCACGGTGATCCGGTCACTTTTCTGTTTCACTGTGGTAAAGACAGGCTTTTAATCTACAAGCTGCCCCAAAGTGGCCCAACAGCAGTGCATGATGGGTGTGTCGTTGCTCTGGAAAGATAAAAGACACTTTAAAGCATCAAACAAACAGACCAAACGCTGCGAGATGACGCACACGTGGTGGAAGCGGACGGAAACTGCTGAAGCTGAGAGAAGGAGTCTTCCAATGAATGCAGTTGATCCAAGTTTATAAATAACCGTAATTATAGAGTGCATGAAGAAATAAGTCTAGCCGGTTTGGAGATGGTCTGACACGCATTCGCTTGCTGTTTTGCATTAACTCCTTCTAAACCATGTCAGAAGGGGTGTTTATTTGGGCTGGGAGAATAAACTGATGCGTTGCGAATACTGCAATTATTCTGCATTGATTTTGAATCTGAATGATTTTCCGAATGCATTTTGATTCAAAATCCACCCCATTAATCTAATCTGAGCTTAGTTTTGCAGATGGCGCTTTATTCTTTGCAAACTGCTGTACTCTGTTTACCTCCAATTGCTTACAAATACCAGTTGAACCTAAAAAAATAAAAATCAGTAATAAAGTTCAGAAAGATTTTTGCGATATACAAGAGTATTGGTAGTGAGGTGTTTTTGTTTAATTTTGCAACATAAAAGCTGATGAGAAAGTACAGCTAGAGCACCATCTGCTGCTAAAAGTATAATAGTGCTCTAAAAACAGTATGCGAGCCGAGTAAAGCTACGGTCACACTAGAGTTTGAGCTTGCAAAATCCTGTTGTACGGCGCTGCGAAAATGGGCGGGATTAAACAAGATGATTAGACAAAAAAAAGCGAGCGATTGGTCCATATTAAAAATTTCTGTTTAGAGAGGTCATGTTTTGAACCTCGATTGGTCTCACGCAGTCAAGTGATCCAATTTCGCAGGTCAGAGTTCACCAAGATTGAACTTTGCACCGCAGCGAAATGCGAAACTTGACGTATGACCCTGCGTTTCCGGTCTGACGCATTTGTGTGCGTATAAATGGAAGTCTATAGGGAGAAAAGTCCAGTGTGAGTGCAGCTTTATATGTCCGAATTCATAGAAATCGGAAAAACGGTATGCGAGAAGTGCCCTGATGACCTACTATATCCAGCATCATTCTGAAGCGCACATTCGGAGGACGCTACGCTATCTCATGATGCACCACGAGAAATCATGAATGAGAGTCAAGCCGGTGTTTCACGTGATCATGATAAAATAGCGGTTGTAGTACGACCGAGCTTCATTCATACTATTCACATTCATAATGTATAGAATGTACTTTTCTATCAGTGGAGTAGTACATTCCAATTTAAATGCAGTACGATTTTAGACGCAGCCAATATATTTTATTTTGAGAAAAATTTTAATATTTTGTTACAGTAAACATGTCAGGATAAATAATTCAAATGAAATGCCATCTGCATTTAAAAAATCTAGCCTAGAGCTCTGTCTGCTGCTATAAACTAGCCTAGAGCTCTGTCTGCTGATATAAACTAGGCTAGAGCACAGTCTTTTGCTAAATAATAGCTTTGAGCATTGTCTGCTGCAAAAAACTAGCCTAAAAACTAGCCTAGAGCGTCATTTGCTGCAAAAAAATAGCCTAAAATCTAGCCAGGAGCGCCATCTCCTGCTAAAAACTAGCCCATGTCTGCTGTCTGCATTTAAAAAAAAATAGCCTAGAGCACCGTCTGCTGCTATAAACTAGCCTAGAGCACTGTCTGCTGCTAAAAACTAGCCCACGTCTGCTGTCTACGTTAAAAAAAAACTAGCCTAGAGCTCTGCTGCTGTAAAATAGCCTAGAGCACCGTCTGCTGCTATAAAATAGCCTAGAGCACCGTCTGCTGCTGTAAACTAGCCCTAAGCGCACTCTAAAACTAGCCTAGAGCACCGTCTGCTGCTTAACTAGCCTACGTCTGCTTTCTGCAATAAAAAAAATAGCCTAGAGCTCTGTCTGTTGCTGTAAACTGCCTAGAGCTTCGTCTGCTGCTATAAACTAGCCCTGAGCGCACTCTAAAACTAGCCTAGAGCACCGCCTGCTGCTAATAATTAGCCTAAAGCAATTTTTTTTTTGCTAAAAACTAGTCTAGAGCCACTGTCAGCTGCTAAAAACTAGCCTTCAACACAACCTACTGCTTAAAAACTATGCTCAAAATCCATTACAGAGAGAATTTAGCATTCAGATTCACAAATCTATGATATTTATGTCTGTAAGACATAATGTTGTCAGTTACGTCACACAAATGCTGTTTTCCTGCATATTAGCACATGAGCATTATTGCAAAAGTGGTATTAACACTTTAGACAACAGTGTTAACTGGAGCTTATGCTGAGATGATAAAGCTATCTCATTTTTACAGATTTGCACTTCGAAACATGCTTTCAAAAGTTGACATTTTTCAAACAAAATGTAGTTTTTGTGTAAACAAATGGGCAAAACACACAAGAAAATATTCATTTCTATGGTTGGGTCGATAGATCCTCCGCCCCTGTTGCAACAGCAACCTGCTTGTGAAAAATACACACTTAACGTTAGGCTTCGTTTACACTAATACGTCTTTTAAAATGGCATTTTAGAATGAAAACTATCCACATTCACACTGGCGTTTCATTTAGCATTTCTGAACAGCCCTCCGTCCACACTATACTGCTGAAAACGCACTTCACCTGACTACACAAACACACACAAACTCTGTAATGAGCTCCAGGCAGTCAGCGGGTGCTTTGAGCACAAAACCCTAGAGAGCAGTGCACGTCGGACAGTTTATCAAGGATGTATCGCTGGATCACATCTCACTGTAGTTGTTAAACATGATATTTAATTAATCTTGTCTCTATCTAACGATTCTTCTGCCTTTTGAATATGTCAGGTAACGCGTCACAGCGTCAGTACACTGCTTCAATCTTTCGCTTTCAAGCTTGTATTTAGTAATTTTAGAGAAGATCACAAATACTGTTGGTTGGTTCGTGTTGGTTGAGTGTGCACCTTTTTTACCAACCAAGTTTGTCGACGCCATTATAATGACACAGATCACTCCGCCTATTCATGCCAGAGTCCTACAGAAAAAGTGATTGACAGGTGGTAACTATCTTTATTTATGATTTGCTTATGGGTAAAACAAAGACGCTGCAGATCATGTAGTTGAAACAGTAGGTTACAAATAATTAATTTATGAATTAATTATTCATAAGTGATGAGGTCACCGCCTCCTATGACGACGATGCCATCGTCCATCGCAATGTTTAATATTAGACATCGCCCAAGTGTATTAATTTCAAATCATTAATGGGGATAGTAAATTTACTCACCCTCAAGTGGTTTCAAACCTTTGAGAATAACGATGTTTTGAAGAAAGTTGAAAACCATTGACATCCATAGTAGATTAAACAAATACTACAGAAGTCAATGGGTACAGGTTCCAGCGTTTCTTCAAAATATCTTCAACTGTGTTCAATAAAAGAAAGAAAATCACATGAGTTTGAAACGTATGGAGTAAATAACAGAACTTACATTTTTGGGTGAACTATCTTTTTAAAGTTAAATTTAACCATTAGTAGTACTAAATAGATCAAGATTATTTTTGTCAATATTAAACGCCATTAGCATTTACAAATTTCGTCACCTCCCTTTTGAAACCAAGTTAGATTCTGATTGCTCGTCAGTGTTTTTATCGTTCATCAGCTGGCAAAAACAAAGCATTCTAAAAGTGATTCCAACTATAGAACCACTGAGGTGTAGAATTAGAATGGTGATGTCATCTTTGGTGTAAGTGTTCTAAAAGTCATTATGCGTCTGAATAATGGATCACTTCCTGTCTAACATTTAGTCAGAGAGAGAGAGAGAGAGAGAGAGTCAGCACTTCTGCTCTTACTGCCCTCAGAGGAATGCAAGTCTTCATTGGCACTGCTGTCAGCGGGTCAGTAATGGTGTGGTTTTGATGTCGCTCTGCCTATTGATCTCATGCAGGAAGTGGCCCGTCTGAGTGGAAAGTGGACGGAGAGCTTTGAGTGCCGATGACTTCATAAAAACGCCTCCTCCATCGCAAAAGCAGAGCTCGTTAAAGCATTGCACAGCTGCAAGATTTCTGGAGGGCCGCTCTGTTGACTTTTTGCTTGATTATCCACGCCGCATGTTTAGCAAACAGGCAAACATTGCACCATTCTCCTCTTCATTCAGCGTAAATACAACCGCAGCAGGTTTAAAATGATTGTACAGCTAAATATTTTA
Organism: Danio tinwini; assembly: GCA_903798205.1. Lineage (NCBI taxonomy): Eukaryota > Metazoa > Chordata > Actinopteri > Cypriniformes > Danionidae > Danio > Danio tinwini. Next base: position 5,723,867 of record CAIGQZ010032594.1, read on the forward strand.
ATTCTGTCATTGTTTACTCGCTCTCTTTTCATTGGAAATGTGCTTTTCTTTCTTCTGTTAACTCAAAAACTTGTTCAAACTACTTATTTAAAATGAGTTGAAACTAGGCCTGTCACACTAATCAATATTTCGACTTATCGTGCAATACTTGAAGATGACCTCAATAGTTTTTGCTGTTGCAATATGTATTTACAAATTCATAAATAACGGTAAAGCCATTTTACAATGACATTCACATTCTACCTCACTGTGTAACAGTTTATAATTGGACGTTTACCTAATAGGACATTTAGTAGTGTATATATAATAGGACATTTACCCTTTTAACATCAAATTATAGAATCTAAATAACCTTAAAATGATACTTATTTTAAAGTCTTTATGGCTATTTGCATTATTATGCTGTTATATGATTATTATATAATCAGTGGCATAAAATAATCTCAAAATGACAATAATATCGCTTAGCGAAACAATTTCTGTGACATTATATCACACAACAAATATTCCTTATCATGACAGGCCTATTTGAAACAACACAATTCTCAATGTTTTTTGGCACAACTTAATTGTTTTATGTTCAGTCCACTTAAATTTCAAAGAAAGTTAATCGACTTGTGTATTTTTTTGACAACATGAAGAAATCATGTGGAACGCAGGATTTTATATTGTGTTGAATATAAATGAAGCTATTTTGAAGAATGTCAGAAACTGGTAGTGGTTTTTTCATTGTTGTTGTTACTATGGATGCTACCGGCTTACAACATGCTTCAAAATCTCTTTATTTGTGTTCAACAGTTTGAAAACACTTTCATTTTTGGGTGAACTCTACTTTTAAAGCTTATGTTGTATGTTAAACATGTTATATGTTTTTTTTTTTTTTTCGGAAAATATCTCGTTTGCAGTTTGTAACGTAGCGGATCTTGGATGTAAACAGTGTACAAAGTTTTTTTTTGTTAATCAAAAAAAGTGGATGATTAGTAAAGATATTATCTCTCAATAGAGAGATTTGGCTCTAAATCACTTTGAGTCATTATATTTGTGATCCCTTCATCTGCTGCCAATCTTCGTCAAAATGATCAAATTAACACATTTGCATAATACTCATTTTGCTGGAAGTTAAACATATGATGGATAAGTTGGCGGTTCATTCCGCTGTGGCGGCCCCTGATTAATAAAAAGACTAAGCCGAAGGAAAATGAATGAACACAATTCTCAAGCTTTTTTGTGACAACTTAGTTGTCATGTTTAGTCCATATATATATATATATAATTGATAATGTAGTTAGATAGTTATAGATAGTTAATTGATTTGTGTTTGAGGAATTGTGTGGAACCCAGCATTTTATACAGTGTTTATACAGTGTATTTTTTGAAAAATAGTGGAAACCGGTGGTATTTTTTTGTTCTTACTATGGATGCTAATGGCTACTGGCTTACAACATTCTTCAAAATCTCTTTATTTGTGTTCAACAGAAAATAGAAAGTTTGAAAGCAATTGAAAATATGTTAAGTAAATTGTTATGTAAAAAAACATTTTTTTACTTTATGTTAAGTAAAAAAAAACATTTGCAGTTTGTAACTAAGCTGTGCTCGGATGTCAACAGTCTGCAAAGTTCTTAATCAAAAAAAGTGCACCATTAATAAAGATATTGTCTCTCAAAAGAAACATTCAGCTCTGAATCGCCTTAACAAGTCGTTATATTTGTGATTCTTTTGTGTGCTGCCAGTCCACCAATCAAAGTACCTCATTTGCATAATACAAATTTTTTGGGACAGCTTCATTGTTTTGTGTTCAGTCCACATAAATTTCCAAGAAAGTGAATCAATTTGTGTTTCGACAACATTAAGGAATTGTGGAACCCGGCGTTTTATACAGTGTTGAATGTAAATGAAGATATTCTGAAGAATGTCAAAAACTGGTGGTAATTTTTGGTTCTTACTGTAGATGCTACCGGCTTACAACATTCTTCAAAATCTCTTCATTTGCGTTCAACCGAAAAAAGAAAGTTTGAAAACACTTGAAAATAGGTTAAGTAAATCTTAATTTTTGGGTGAACTATCCTTTTAAAGTGCAGGTTATAAGAGTTTTTGATAAAAAAAAAACAAAAAACATTTGCAGTTTGTAACTAAGCTGTGCTGGGATGTAAACAGTCTGCAAAGTTGTTAATTAAAAAAAGTGCATGATGATTACAATATTATCTCTCAAATGAGACATTGTCTGAATCACCTTAAGGAGTCGTTATATTTGTGATTATTTCGTCTGATTCGATCATCTGCTACCAGTCTACCAATCAAAGTATCTCATTTGCATAATGCTTGTTTTTTGGGACAACTTAATTGTTTAATGTTCAGTTCACTTAAATTTGTAAGAAAGTTAATAGATTTGTGTTGGGACAGCATAAAGGAATTGTGTGGAACTCAGCATTTTATACAGTGTTGAATGTAAACGAAGATATTTTGAAGAATGTCAGAAACCGTGGTAATTTTTAGTCCTTACTGTAGATGCTACCGGCTTACAACATTCTTCAAAATCTCTTCATTTGGGTTCAACAGAAAAAAGAAAGTTTGAAACCACTTGAAAATAGGTTTTAAGTAAATCTTCATTTTTGGGTGAACTATCCTTTTAAAGTGCACGTCATATTGTTTTTTTTCTGGAAAAATATCTAATGTGCAATTTGTAACATAGCTTTGCTTCGATGTAAACAGTTTGCAAAGTTGTTAATAAAAAAGTGGATGATTAATAAAGATGTTGTCTTTCAAAAGAGAGACTTTGCTCTGAATCACCTTAAGGAGTCGCTACATTTGTGATTCTTTCATTTGCTACCAGTCTACCAATCAAAGTACCTCATTTGGATAATACTCGTTTTGTTGGGTGTTTCATTTTAGTCACAGAGTAGATGAAGAAAGACCAATCAAAACAGACCAATCAGAGCAGAGAAGGCTTACAGAAGGGGGAGGGGTTTACTGACTTAAGACACAAATTAATTAACCACTTAATTACCCGATTAATTAAATGTTAACAAAAAAGTGCAAGGTAAAAAGTAAGGCTGCGGTAACTGCTACCAGATCTATTTTCAGCTGTCAGACACCCACATGAAGATGTCCTTTTTTTTTTAAAACCATACTGACACCTCCAGATGTTGCACAATGAGCTAAAATGTTGCTAGAGTTGTTTTTTATTTATGGGTGATGTATATTGCCTCACCAAAAATGATTGAGGTCATGTTAAGTGCGATAAGTGGATATATTGATTATTGTGACAGGCCTACTTAAGACCCAAATTAATTAACTATATTGTAATCAATGCAAATTTAATCTAATATTGCATTTATATTCTGAGAAAATTATAATGTTTACTGAACTTAGATGCACTTAAATCTGTTGTAGGAGACTCCAACGCAATTTTAAGACAGTTAAAATAATAAAGTACCACGTGACCTGCTCTTAAAGATGATAAATGGACCGTCAGTGCTTGAATATTCATAATGTTTATTTGATAAAATGTTTATTTTTTGCTATTTTGCAGCGCTTCGGGTTTTAGGTTTTAGGTCATTTTTACTCACAATTGTGTGTATTTTTAGTATATTTACATTTCTCCTGTAGTGTTTTTATTTCTGAGAGTCTGAGAGTAACCAATTCAATTCTCTGTATGTCTGTACATGTGGCAGAATGGACGATAAAGCGGACTTTGACTTATTTAAAGCACCAAGTGAGAAGAGCTACATAAAAAATGACTTAATTGTGTTTATATTTTATTGATTATTAAAAAAAGAAAGACATCAACCCTCAGTAACAGAGAAAACCTGAGTGTTTACGGCTTTTTATACATTGTAAAAATGCTTGGCTTCACACAATTCCTTCATGTTGTCCTAACACAAATCAAATAAGTTAACTTAAATTGTTTTTACAAATTCAAGAGGATTGAACATAAAACAATTAAGTTGTCCCCCCCAAAAACACTTAAGAGTTGTGTTGTTTTAACTCATTTTAAACAAGTAGTTTGAACAAGCAGGAAAAAGTCATTTGTTGAGTGCACTGCGTTCTCTTGCTGAACATCACACTGGCAAAAGTAAGTCACGGAGAGGCGATTTCTGCTCGGTGACGCGACATTCCTGTTGGATATGCCAGCTAATCCCAGAGCCGGTGTAATGACTGCGAGAGCGGGACCAACAGAAACATTGGGCTGATTGGAAAGCACTTAAAGAGCCAAGAGCAGTCTCCAGTCGTAATATCTGGAGATTTAGGAGCAGCGGGTAATGTTTTCAAGATGTTTCCAGAGCCCGGCGGATGACACCAGGAGGATTTGGCTTCCGTTTGATGACTGTGTTTTAAAGGCTAATTGTCATATGTGATTAAGCGTTTGGATGCTAACAAAGTCATGTTCTGTAGATTTAAGACTTTTTAAAGGGGCAGTTCACACAAAAATGGACATTTACTTTGTTTGCTTTCCCTCAAGTGGTTTTAAACATTTCTGAGACTCTTTATTCTGTTGAACACAACAGAAGACATTTTAAAGAAATGTAACCATTGATTTCCGTAGTATTTGTTTTTCCTACTACGAAAGTCAATGGTTACAGGTTTCTATCATTCTTCAAAGTATCACCTTTTGTATTCAACAGAAGAAACTCCTGAAGGTGATCCAAAAGAAGAGATTTTGAAGAGTGTTTAAAACCTGTACCCATTGATTTCCATTTATTTGTATTTTTTTACTATGGAAGTCAATTGTTACAGGTTTCTAACCATCTTCAAAGTATCTTCTTTTCTGTTTAACAGAACATTAAGAACGTTAACAGAACGTTAACATAACGTTGTTTAACTTAACGTTAACGTTAAGGAGATGCAAAATACTTTGAAGAATGTTAGAAACCTGTAAAAATTGATTTCTGTAGTATTTATTTTTTTCCACTATTGAAGTCAATGGTTACAGGTTTCTAACATTCTTCAAAGCATCTTATTTTGTGTTCAACATAGGAAAGAAACTCCTTAAGGAGATGCAAAAGAAGATACTTTGAAGAATGTTAGAAACCTGTTACCATTGATTTTCATAGTATTTGTTTTTCCTCTCATGTAAGTCAATGGTTACAGGTTTCCAACATTCTTCAAATTATCTTCTTTTGTGTTTAACTGTAAAAAAGAAACTCATAAATGTTTGAAACCACTTAAGGACAATTAAATAGTTAGTAAATTTCCATTTTTGGGTGAACTATCCCTTTAAACCAATTGTAAGTGACCAGTAAAGCTAAACTAGGAGTCTTTAAGATCAAATTTAGAGATTTGATGGTATTAAAATGAGCTTCCTTTCCACCTCCTCCATGGATTTGCACATATACTGCAGATTCAGCTTTCTTTGGGTCATAGTTAGCAGTTTCCCTCACGCAGGGGTGACCTTTAGGACTGGAAGTGTAAGTTTTTCCCTGTTGGACGTCACAGTGGTTCATATGGAGCCTGCATCTCTGCCTGTTTATTCTCGCTAACTATCAGCACGTTTTTCTTTTCTTCTGTACACAGAGATTTAGCCCTGGAGTGTTTAGGAGGCCCGTGTTTTCTCAGGCTCGGCCAGGACACTGTTTTGCATGCAAATGGCAATGCAGATTGGATCAAATTCAAAGCAGAGCGACTATCAAGCTATTAGCGGTGCACAACAAGACATTTCACATGAGTGATTTACAATTCATGAGAATCATTCTCTCTTTGTTTTGGTTACAGTTCAAAGGTATAGATCATCTAAAAATAACAATGGTCATTTATTAATTGAGCCTTCGTTTATTATCGGTAATAAAAGTAATTAAACATTTTAATGTCAATTTTATTAGCCACAATAAGTACAATTTTATTTTTTGTACTAAATATAATAGACAAAAATATATACTGCTACTGCCAGTATATTTACTAACATGCCATTTGAAAAATATAACATGCTGCTGCATGCAAACATATGTGTAACAATATATACAATAATAATATACACAATAACAAAATATATGTAACCCTTTAGCAAATCTAATAACAGGTGGAGTTGGGGTGAAGGAGGGTCTCAGAAAACGAAGTGTGGCATACAGCATAGAATGACGCTGAGCATTTTAAAATAATGAGGAGGAAGCTCATTGGCTGCCGAGGTGACAGCGACCAATCTCCTGCGCCATGAAGTTAATGATGCAGGAGCAGATTAGGTGACCTTTCAGCAGAGTTGGGTGTAAAGTGTTCCACAGTAACACGTTTGTGTAATTTGATTACAGTTACTAAAGTCAATGCAATTGCGTTACTTACATGACAAATATAGTTTTTAGAAGAAAAAATGCTTCTTTTAAATCACGTTTTCCGCTGCAACATCAGTTAATAAGAGCTTTCAAAGTGCCGGAGAATTAGCTGAAGTAGCTGCTGACGAGAGTGGCTGCTTCAAGTGGAAATACAGGCGATACTTTGATTTCATTGAGCGTAAAAACAAAAAAATATTGTTGTGAAATGCAGTCTATGTCCAGTCTCTAAAGAATTTTCCGACTGCGTTTAACTCGACCTTCAACTTGTTCAGCACGAGAACAAAAAGCATTCTATGACAACACTTGTCACCAAGGAAGACACTGGCGCCCAAAAACACGGCGGCCCAACTCAGCCTAAACTGGCTAAATTGAATGTTTCTGCAGGATCGGGAGTGAAGGTGTCTTCTTAATGTGAAGAGAAGCGTAGTTGCTTATGGGGCCATTCACATATCACATGTTTTGCACCTATGCTCATATTGAGAGAGCATATTGCACATACTTGCATTTCCCAGGCGCACCCAGTTGAAAACCGCTAGTCACGTGACAAGAACTGACCGATCAGCTTCATACTTTGGAATCTACACATTTAGGTAGACTAATTACCTCAGGCAAACACCGAACACTAATTACCACTACATAAAATAAAACATTTAAGTACACTTACATGTTCTTAAATTGCTTTTTTTTTTACACATATACATATACTAATTGTATACTTCTAAAAGTTAGTTTTTAGTACTAACAATAAATTTAAGATTGATGCAACTAAAATACACTTAACGTTCTATCTCTGTATATTAAAAAATGTGTTTTATCACTTATGTTGTGTTCACATCAGATGCTCCGCGCGTAAATAGACGTGTGAACATTTGAGTTTACTTGCTTCATTCGCACATCAAATTCACTTCAGAAAAGACATGGATTCGCGTCATGGGCAGGGCTTCTGTCTGCCCGGTGACTGTAGCTTTGTTGCTAAATGGCTAACATGGATTTTATTGAGAGAATAGCTGTGTTTATGTGCTTTATGAAGGCTGAAAAACAGTGTTGATTTGTTTGGAGCAGTGTCTGAGTCCACTAGATCCTTTCAGAGGTGCACCCAGCTCTGTGAGCTCATGAACTCCTCCAGAAACTTAACCTGGATGATGGAAGCATTCGGCAGTGCTTCTGACTGAGCCGAGCCCAGTTTGATGAACTGTTGTCGGTGTAGGCAGGAGGATTTTCCCCCGGGACACCAACAACAAGCAATACGTCATAATCACGCGCCCACAAGAGCAAGCTCCTGATTGGTCAAATGCATTTGGGCGTATTGAGCCGCAGCATGTCTATTCGTGCCTTTGCATTGACTTAACATGTAAATCACTCGTGCTTGATGCTTCTTCCACATCTGGTGTGAACACAGCATTATAGTTTTGCATTAAAGAAGATATTTTGAATAGACAATATATATATATATTTTTTGAGCAATATATTGTCATTGAAACGAATGAGATGATGTTATTGTCCTTTTAATGGTATTGTCCTTGATGGTATTGTTTAAAGTGATGTTATTATAATTTTTTATATAATGATTATAAAACTATTAATAGGTGTAAGCACACAGTCAAGGGACAAACATGACATGTAAGTGTCCTTGTAAAATGACTTTAATGTTATTTGTGAATCGTCATTTTTCTGGAAGTGAAAGTGAAACTCATTTGGGGACACCACCTTCCAAATCGTCAGCAGTTTTCAGGAAAATTCACTTTTTCCTTGCCTGTAAAAAATGTTCATTGTAAAAACTTGTTGATGCCTCCAGTGAAGATTATTCCACTAAAACATTCAGCCAAAATGTTAGTCATTCATTATGACGATTTATGAATTTCACGTCACCAAAAATGACTGAAGTAATTTCCAAGTATTGCACGATAAGTCGATATATTAATTATTGTGACTTGCCTTATTTTGAAGAGTAGAAACCATCATTTATTGAGTTCCATAGTAAATGGCTACAAGTTTCCGACTTTCTTCAAAATATCTTCTTTTGTTTTCAACAGAATTCTTTGTAACCACTTGAGGGAGTGTAAATAGAGTAATTTTTAAATTTAGCATGAAGTCAACTTAGGGGTGGCATGGTGGCTCAGTGGTTAGCACTGTTGCCTCACAGCAAAAAGGTCACTGGTTCGAGTCCTGGCATGTTCTATCTTTATATATATCTTTATTTGCTCTAGGTGCTCCGGTTTCCCCCACAGTCTAAAGACATGCGCTATAGATGAATTGGATTAACTAAATTGGCCGTAGTGTATGAGTGCATGTGTAAATGAGTGTATGTGTGTTTCCCAGTACTGGGTTGTGGCCGGAACGGCATCCGCTGTGTTAAACATGCTGGAATAGTTAGTGGTTCATTCAACTGTGGCGACAGCTGATAAATAAGTGACTAAGCTGAAGGAGAATGAATGAATGAATGAATGGAGGTAGCTTGGGTTATAATGGTTTGTTTAAATTCATTCTCATATTGCAAATGGCGGGCAGTTTTTTGAAAATATTTTCGAAAATACAAATTCAATTGGTCTCAAAATTGGTGCAAAAATTGCATTTTACCTTTTAAACATTCTGCCATTGGTCGTTTTTGTTTTAGAATTGTAAACAACCCTGAATCAACCAACAGAGGAGTCAATAAAGCTGCAGTGTATGTAAAGACTCCATTAAAGCAGGATTGGCAATGGTTTTTGGAATTGCTCTCGTAGATTGCTCTTCGGTATGTGCTTGTTTCTGTGATGAACTGCGACAGGATGGTGAAACTAAAACTGGAGCACATGTGTGACTGCAGGAGGTCTGAGACGTTGAGATTGTGTCCCGCTGTGGAAACTACTGGCCATGTTTTATTAAGCTCTACTCAGACGGCTGTTGAGTTCTCAATGGAGTCTTAATGTTCGGGAGTTTCTGGACTCTTTTACATTATATGAGCTTGTGTTTGAGAAACCCAAGCACTACATGAGACAAAAATAGAGGTTAGATCTATGTTTGTTTGGTAATAGATTGTTGTGGTGGCTGATGTTTATGATTTTGTAACACAGGAACAAGCTATTTCAGTTACCACTTTTGATTTGTCAGCCACTAAGAATAAATTAATAAATAAAGTGCAGTAAACATTAAAGTTATGGCTTAAAGTAGGTATGAGATAAAAAGTCAAACAGAAGACAATTCGTAATTATGAAATGTCATTTGGTGACAACTTTGTAATTATAAGAAAAAAGTTTACAGTTTTGTTAGTGATAATTTTTAGTCGTATATTTTGTTAACACTGTATAAATAAATAAATAGAGAAAGCTTATATGTTGGATTATGATTGCTCATATTTAATAGAGAGTAATTATAGTAATAGTTTTTTTTGCATTAACTTGAAACACCATCATCATAAACCGCTGAAAATATGGATTGTTTTCTGTATTAAAAAAATCCTCCGTTAAAAATGTGATTGTTCAGAAAGAGATTTATTATTATTATTATTATTATTATTACTATTATTATTACTATTATTTACATTTAGAAATGTCGTAAAATGACATTAAATAAAATGAAGCAAACATTATGAAGTAAGCAAAATAAACATGTATTTTTCTTCCCTCACTGCTAGGGATGCACCGATACAAGAGTTTCGGACTGTACCGATAACTCTTGTACTTTACCGATAACCAAAATTAAGCAAATAATATAAATACTATAAAGATATTTTAGTTTTCTTATCACTAGCGATGCACCAATACCACAATTTCAGGCAATACCGATAACTCTTTATACTTGACTAATAACCAAAATTAAGCAAACCATATAAATACTATAATCATAATTTAACTCCTTCACTGCTAGAGATGCAGCGATGTGAGAATTTCGGACAATACCGATAACTTTTTTTTTTTATTTGACCAATAAACAAAATGAAGCAAACATTATAGATATCACAAAGATATTTTAGTCTTTTTTATCACTAGGGATGCAGCGATACCACAATTTCAGGCAATACCGATAACTCTTTATATTTGACCGATAACCAAAATAATATTAAGATGTTTTAGTGTTCTTATCACTAGGAATGCACCAATACCAAAATTTTGGGCAACATCGCTGACTCTTTATATTTGACTAATAACTAAAATTAAGCAAAAAATATAAAGACATTTTTGTCTTCCTATCACTAGAGATGAACCGATACCACAATTTCAGGCAATACAGATAACTCTTTATATTTAACCATTAAGCCAACAATATAAAGAAATTTTAGTCTTCTTATCACTAGGGATGCACCAATACCACAATTTTTAGGCAATACCGATAACTCTTTATATTTGACCAATAACCAAAATTAAACAAACATTATAAATAATATAAAGATATTTTAGTCCTCTTATCACTAGGAATGCACTGGTATCATAATTTCAGGCAAAACCGATAACTTTTTATATTTGACCGATAACCAAAATTAAGTGAACAGTATAATTAATATAAAGATGTTTGTGTTCTTATCACTAGGAATGCACCGATACCAAAATTTTGGGCAACTTTTTATATTTAACCAACATTAAGCGAACAAGATAAATACTATAATCATATTTAGAGATGCACAGATGTAAGAATTTCGGACAATACTGATAACTTTTTTTTTTGACCGATAACCAAAAAGAAGCACACATTATAGATATCATGAAGATATTTTAGTCTTTTTATCACAAGGATGCAGCAATACCACAATTTCAGACAATACCAATAACTCTTTATATTTGACCAATAACCAAAATTAAGCAAACAATATAAATGCTATAAAGATATTTTAGTCTTATCACTAGAGATTAACCGATACCACAATTTCAGGCAATATCAATAACTCTTTATGCTTGACTGATAACCAACATTAAGATAAGTTAAGATAAATACTATATTTATAGCTTAGTTCCTTCACTGCTAGAGATGCACCAATGTAAAAATTTCGGACAATACCGATAACATTTTTTTATTTTACCGATAACCAAAATGAAGCAAACATTATAGATATCATGTCATGTTATAGATATCATGATATTTTTGTCCTCTTACCATTAGGGATGCACCGATACCACAATTTCAGGCAATACCGATAACTCTTTATATTTGACCAATAACCAAAATTAAGCGAACAATATAAATATTATAAAAATTTTTTAGTCCTTATCACTAGGGATGCACCGATACAACAGTTTCAGGCAATACCGAGAACTCTTTCTATATGACCCGATAATCAATTTCTTGATAGAGAAAGTGAATAGAGTTTGAACCATGTTAAATGTGTGTATGTGAATGCACCAATTTGCCATGTAGAAGTGAGCTAATTTCTATAAATTTTGTGTGGATTTTGGCTCTAGGGCTGAACAATATAATGTTTCAGCATCGACATCATTGGCAATAGTCACATTGCAGGGTTTAAAATGCTGAGTCTGTATCATAATTGATGATTTGCATGTGTTTTTGAGCCCTGTGACTGTAGGAGGATTCTAAAAGCTTTCAGACATAAGAAATTGTACCTTTAGTAACTTTAAATAATTATTAATTTGATTCAGTTATTTTTTATTATTCAATTACTGTACTTGCATACTCAGGAAATAATGATAAAACACGGTTTACTTCAATCGTAACTTTGCTTTTTTGTATTTGTCTATGCTTTTAATTGTATTGTTAGATTTTACGCCGATTTATTGCCCTACAGAATCAGCCCAAATGATGAATTTTTCCCAAACAGAGAGATTTTGGTTGTTTGTTTACACTTTATTGTCTGGTGAAATAGTATTCATATTGTAGACCAACAAAATAATGCAATGTTAGATATTTCCGGTATCATGCAGCCCTATAGTTCGCTCTGGTTGTTAAACTCATTGAGCATAGGCCTGAACAGAAAGAAACCTCCAGCAGACTGATGGAGGTGTGGTCCATAGGGAAGCTCCGTCTCCCCTTGTCCCACGCGTCTGCTGTAAGACTCGCTTCCTAAACGGAGGTTCAGACAAAAGGCTGTTTCTGTTTCAGCCGCAACGCTCCTCCTTTCATTCACACACACACTCAGCTTCTCCAGCTGCATCTGCGCTCCATAAAGAACCTGACTGATTTACCTCATGGCTTTCTCTCTCTCTCTTTTTTTCCTCCCCCTCGGGAGCTAAGCCAGCGTAGTGTGTATCTCTATCTGAGGGCTGTGTTGAAGGAGGCCTGGAAACGCGAGGAGCTGGAGAATCAGGCCTTTTGGTCAATCAGTCGCCCCCCTGAAAAGAGGCCAGAACTTTTGTTTTCGTGCCAGTCAGCGGAGCTTCCTCTGAGAAAACCGTTGAGAGAGATGATCCTGGTGGTCTTTTATTAAGAAGCAACGGCCACAGGGATGGATTTTAGGGTTCACTGGTGACTTTGTATTTGCTTGCTTGTTTTAAAACTTGTCCGAAATGACAAATCTCATGTCTTGATAGTGATGTCCAATTATGAATAGGGATGTCCCGATCAGGATGTCCGAGTCATTTGATTTTGAGTATCTGCTGATACCAAAACATAATCCGATACTTTCAATAATCTATAAAAAAAAAGAATAAAGAAGAGCGAAGAAACAGATCCAGGATGTTCCTTATTTTTATTGAATTCCCCTTATTTTAACCTTCAACAAATCTGTTAACAAACTGAGTACTTCTACTTCTGTGAGGTAGCTTGAACAATCAAGTAATAAATAACATCAATTCTTCACTTTTGGACTTGCAACAGTAAATATAAAAAAATCTAATATAAAAACAAACAGCACCTCAACCTAAATATAT
>CAIGQZ010032594.1:5741920-5773896 GCA_903798205.1 Danio tinwini
CCCACATGACTAGGTATTCTTGTCAATTGGACAAAAGAAATTGCAAAATTGCTTAGTAGTAATTATCCTTTTGTTAAATATTTTAAATATTTTATATTTTATTATAAACTTGCATTCAGAACTTTTGGCTAATTATATTTCTCTCTTCATTTATAGTTTCAGGGCAAATAAAATAAAAATAATAAAAACTGCTTTTATTCAAGCCGAAATAAAACAACTAAGACTTTCTCCTGAAGAAAAAATATTATAGGAAATACTTTTAAATATTCCTTGCTGGGATTTAAAAAAAAAAGAAAAAGTTGAAATATAAAAAAATATGAATAAACCATTAAACATTTTTTAAAAATCCAACATTAAAAAATATCGCTAAATAAAAAGTGAAATGTAAACCAACAAGACAGCAACTTTCTCATGATGCTGTTATTTATGTTTATGTCCATATTCCTATAATGGTGTATAATATAGTGCTCATATAAGTTATTAAAGTATTACCATAAAACAGGGTGACACGGTGGCTCAGTGGTAAACACTTTCGCCTCGCAGCAAGAAGGTCGTTGGTTTCGAGTCCCGGCTGTCAGTTGGAATTTCTGTGTGGAGTTTACATGTTCTCCTCGCCTTGGCGAGGGTTTTCTCAGGGCACTATATTTGAGTAAACTAAATTGGCCGTATGTATGAGTGTATGTGTGAATGAGTGTGTATTGATGTTTCCCAGTGCTGAGTTGCAGCTGGAAGTGTATCCGCTGCATAAAACATATGCTGAATAAGTTGGTGGTTCATTCCACTGTGGTGTCCCCTAATGAATAAAGGGATTAAGCTGAAGGAAAATGAATGAATGCATGTATTACGATCAACTTTGTGTGCTTTGTGACCCCACTAAATAAACAATAAAGCATACTATGAAACGATAGCCTTTTTTAAGTTTGTGCATGCAATGGACCCTTTTCACAAGACTTTAACAACGTGTTTATTGGTCATCATAATCTTAAATGCTAGAAAGTTTTTGCATTTGCATATGTTTTATAGCATCTTTGCATCAAATTACGAAAAACTAATTACCGATTATGCAGCTTGTACGGACGTGGGACCTTAAATTTGACGTTGTTCTCTCTTCTGGCTGCCGTTATCAGTCTCACACTACTGTTTTCCTTTTTTTCGAAAGTCTTGATAACACCATCCTGGAGTTTTTCTTTTATTATTTCAGCAAATAGGATTGTAAAATAAACATTTGTTGTACTCTCCCATTCCCTGCACTCTTTTAAGTTTACCAGCTATGGTGACGTCTGCTACTTTGAAACCCGGAAATGTGAAAAAAAGTCAATAATTATCATCATATTGAGCATCCCTAATGAGTAACAAGCGTTAAGAAACTAATAATGGCCGATTCTGTGATATAAATCACTATGATCTCGTTGCTTTGCAGGGATGCATTTGCTATGCCAGTATTGACACCCATGACGCAGCAGCGGTGGCTTTATGCTGTATATTTATAGAGGCGCGCTGTGCATTACTTGATCAGGGGGGCAGATTTCAGCAAAACACACCAACTTTAACCGTGACCACAGCTTCCTGCGAGACTTTCAGCTACACGTATGCAATTTCCACTCGTGATCGTGAGTTTATTGCAGGGACACGCTTTTAGGTAGATTAAATAAAGGCTCTGTTTAGTCTGAGTCAGACGCCACCAATAATAAGGTCAGATGGAGAGCCGAGGGCATGAGAACAAAACACAGGCGATAGGTTTATCTAATAACCTGCAGTAATGGCACCTGATCAGAGGCCTTTAATTAAATCCAGAAGCTCTTGTTTTAGGAATGATCGGCCCAATGGAGATGAATGAGGATTGTTTTGCCAGACTGTAAGTGGAAGGTTAATGGTAAGAAACAAAGTGGGCCAGTGAGAAGTGTAGAATCTGATCAATAAAATCAATGAAAATGCTTGACGACAAATGTCATTATTGGTTGGTGGTGTGTGTGCTGTCAAGGACAACTTTTGTCCTAGGAGCTAAAATGCATTTGTAAAATGGCCACAGGGTGATCTGCCACGAGCGAAGGGGAGCGTTTGGTATTGAATGCTTTACATTTGCACGACATCAGCAAATTATGTTGTTGTTAGTATTATGATGATGATATTTTTGCGATATATTTCCCCTTATGAGCTGTTGATCATACTAAAATAAATGAATTATAGACCATTTTGAGGGATGTAAACAAAAACAATGGTCCCAAGGTATTTCCCGTTTTACAATTTTAATTTCTATAGCTTCTGAGAATCCAAAAAGAGCCACATATTGATACATAATGTTATAGTAGCTGTGTTAACATGAAGTTATGATTTAATTGCCTTTTGTTACAGTTATGAAATAGTTTGATAACAAGCAGGAAATGTTCATGAGCTAATGACATGACCACATTGAAACGGTTTATAGGTATTTTTCTGATCTAATTAAGTCTGAAGGCACGGTCAAAAATGTTACCCTCGTGAGCTACTGACACTGTACCAGCCAACCAGATCCCTTCGCTCCTCCAATCAGGATCTGCTGTGCATTCCCAAATCTAGACTTAAATGTAGAGAATATTGTGCTTTTTGCATTGCGGCCTCCAGGCTTTAGAATGCCTTACCAATGTCAATAAGGCTCAATCCCAATTCTTTTTTTGTACCCCTACCTCTTCCCCTTGGCGCTTACAACCGAGGGTTAAAGGAGAAGGGCTTCAAAATGTACCCCTATGAATTGGGACAGCACTACAACACCTGCACACGTCATCAGATGTCATGGCGATCTCTTGCTTCATATGAGATCAGTCGATCGCGACTGCTGTAGTTATTCCAGTTGTGTTATTTTTTGGTATTTATCTTCAGGAAATCACTAAAGGCATATATTATGTTATCATAACGATCTAATGTGGCAATAAGATCGTAACTGTTCTGTGTATTTACACCGTGGCCGTATTCTGTAAACACACGAAAACAACATTAACATTATGTAAAACGCTCATTCCCAGCCACTAGACTTTTCTGACAGGGTATTGGAGTGTCATCGAGTGTCAGAATGTTTTGGGACTGCTGTACAGGAGTTATTATTAGGCATTATAGATCGCAAAATTTAGCGGGTTTTTTTCTAGAGTTTTTTTTAAAAAACATGAACGTGGTTATGAATATATTAAAACATATGTTTGTTTGTTGTAAAACTTTGTAATAATAACAAAAAATACTAATTTGTGGATATCCTTACTTCTGGGTTTAGCAATTTTGCAGCTGTCGCTGATGCATTCTGGGAATTGCTGGTGCATTCTTTTCTTACCCCTTGGTTTCAAGTGTGGTCCTGATAAATCTTCGTTCGAAGGGCTATTCACCCCTTCCCCTTAGGCCCTACGCCTTCAAGTTATAGAGAATTGGGACACCCCTACCCCTTGGCGTGAATGCATAAAACGAGAGGTAAGGGGAAGGGCTAAAGCCTGGTTTATACTTCTGCGTCAAGTGATCGCCGTAACCCACGGCGTATGCCTTGCTCGTAGCTGTGCATTTATACTTCTGCGCGCTGTTTCTGTTTTTTCTGCAATACACTTCAGAAACGCTAGCTGGCAGTAGGTGTTTGTTTCTCTGTGTCGAGTTTCTTCGCTGATGTTCTGTTTTTTCTGAACACTTCCTTAATGTACAAGTGGCTCAAATTTGCTCATTTTAAGGCAGGAAGCAGCGGACATGCAACAACTTTAATCATAAGGTAAACACAAAACAACAGTCTCCATCCGGAGCTCCTTCACGGGACTCAACACTTGTAAACACTCGCTGCATCAGCGCGCAGCTCTTACCTCCGCCCACACTCGTCAGCGCTACCAAGCCGATCAATCACAGAGCTTGCGCTACGCGTACACATTACATTTTTTGAGAGGTGTGCGTCAACGTCGCTGACGCATACACGTGCGCTTGACGCAGAAGTATAAATCGGCCTTCAGGGGTAGAATTGGGATTGGGCCTAAGACGAGCACCTTCCATCATCAGCTTTAACACTAGAATCAAAGGGCACCTATTTTACCCCCTTTTCAAGATTTAATATAAGTCTTTTGTGTCTCCAGAATGTGTCTGTAAAGTTTCAGCTCAAAACACTCATCAGATTATTTATTATACCTTTTTTAAATCTGGGAAATTTGAGCTGTTATGTGCTGTTATAATGCAAATGAGCTGGTTCTCCCCACTCAAGTGTGTGTCAGAGCCAGAGATCTCTATAGCCTTTATGTAGATAAACAGCACAGTGACAGACAAGAATGAAGCAGATCTTCCTCACTACAGTAAGAACTTTCCCCGCTGTTATTTGATATATTTTTTGTGGAGCTAATTCAAGCCTTTCTGCAATGATTAGTCACACACAATGACGTTATAAAGTTTGCATGCGTGCACACTCACACACGTTTAGCTTTACACTGTTTTTGCACAGCAAATGTGACGGGATAACAAAATACACCTGATTTAACATCCACAAACTGGGATTAATGCGACGCGGTGGCGCAGTAGGTAGTGATGTCGCCTCATAGCAAGAAGGTCGCTGGTTCGAGCCTCGACTGGGTCAGTTGGCGTTTCTGTGTGGAGTTTGCATGTTCTCCCGCATTCACGTATGATATCTCCGGGTGCTCTGGTTTCCCCCACAGTCCAAAGACATGCAGTACAGGTGAATTGGGTAGGCTAAATTGTCCGTAGTGTATGAGTGTGTATGGATGTTTCCCAGACATGGGTTGCAGCCGGAAAAGCATCCGCTGTGTAAAACATGCTGGATAAGTTGGCAGTTCATTCCGCTGTGGCGACCCCAGATTGATAAAGGGACTAAGCCAAAAAGAAAATGAATGAAACTCGGATTGAGCATCTTTCTTTTATGATTGTACTGACATGCGGCTGTGGTGATGAATTATATAGCGATTTTACTGTCTTTTTTACAAAAATACACTGTTTTAGAAAAATTTTCAACTTTTAACACTCATTCTTGAGGTGCAGATGATCACAGAGAGCTGAACAGGTCTTTTAATCCCAGTGGCTTTGCACACATCCTGTATTGTAGATATGATTATATGCATTACTATGGAGACATGTTAATACCTATCTGTCAATCAGTTCGGTGAGCGGAGAAACCACACTCCTACGTCATGTTACGGTGCGCCTCAAAATGCGAGGGATTTGGATCCTATTTTAACGTCAAGAAATTAAAAACAAGAGACTTGTTGTGTTTCTATCACTCCAATATGACTGTGGACACACTATACCGACACACAGTTCTGTCCAAACAACTTACAAAAGTTGATTTTTATAATAGGTGCCTTTTAAAACTTATTTGTTCTCAAAGACATTTGGCTGTTTGGAGGTATGATTGTTGTTCTTAGTATGTTTGTGGTTGTCGGTCTGCATTCTGTTGATTTGCCGGAAAGCACTTTGGTCAACAAAAGTTGTAAAAACTTGGCTATATAAATAGAATTGTCATTGTCACTTTTCTTCCCATAGACTTACATTTATGCTTATGCAAATATGTCAGACTGGAAACGCGAAAAAGTCACGAATGTTGATTTAATTTAAAGTTGGAACTAATTTATAAATAATTTTTTTTGTTTTAAATTGACGTAAAGTAATTTACGTCAATCTGTTGCATATTTTCTATAATATTAATATCTCTCTGTTTTATAAACTCAAAGTAAGCTTTGATTTGTTAAGTACTAGTGTTGTCAAAAGCATTGAGTTCGGTACCAAACACCGCTATAAACACAGCTGACTGGCCATTGTGTTCCCATGCTCAACAGAAATGACTGTGATTGGCCATGGAGGTCATTGGTTCACTATTCTTTATCGCTGTTCACCAAGTGCTAACATGGATAAATGAACTTTAGAGTGTTTCAAAGCCACATTGATCAGCTGCTCTGCCTATGAGCTGACATACAAGTGAACCGCTGATGGATCGACTGATCTACATAGCTTTAAAAGGCTCCAGTGTCCGTGTATCTGTGTTTGCACTTGGTGAACAGCCATGTTGAATGGTAAACCGATGACCTCCATGGCCAATCACGATTATTTCAGTTGAGCTTGTGAACACAATGGCCAAACAGCGGTGTTTAAGATGTGAGAATTTGGTGTTTTAAAATTTTTTTTAGTACCAATCGGTACTGAGCTCAATACTTTTGACAACACTATCAAGTACTCAGTGCCAGTTGTGGGTAACAAGGCTAATCTTTTGTGTCCTTTCTTTTTCCCAGGTGCTAGATGCTGGTTGCGAAGGCAGAGCGTAATGCAGAAGGGGCTCATCCTGAGTCAGAATGAGTGTCAACGATGGTGACGGGACGACTAGCCAAGATGCAAAGGTCTACGAGCTTCAGATTTACCCTCGGCTCTCTCTGGAGACAACATCGTGCTGCACGCTCAGAGTCACTAAAGATGCCACCGCAGCGAGTGTCATCCAGGACGCAGCATCAGTGCTTAGACTGGATGTCAGCAAACGGTACGTCCTGGCCGAGGTGAAGGAGTGCGGCGGGGAGGAATGGGTGCTGGAGTCCACAGACCTCCCAGTGCATCGAGTCCTTCTGTGGCCAAGGAAAGCCCAGGAACAGCATTCCCAGAAAGAGGGATTTTACTTTCTTCTCCAGGAACGCAACCGCGACGGCTCCATCCGCTATGTGCATCTTCCAGCAATCGGGAGCGAGCATGAGTCCAAGCTAATGGTTGCTCGTGGGTTCCTCCCACCACAACAGGAGGACTTTGAGGATCTATGCAACCTTCCGGCACTACACGAGGACAGCATCTTGAATAATCTCCGCATTCGCTTTCAGAAGAAGAAGATCTACACCTATGCTGGGAGTATTCTTGTAGCCATCAACCCCTTTAAGTTCTTGCCCATTTACAACCCTAAATATGTCAAGATGTATGAGAACCACCAGTTGGGCAAGCTGGAGCCTCATATTTTTGCCATTGCCGATGTGGCCTACTATGCCATGCTGCGCAAGCACGTCAACCAGTGTATTGTGATCTCAGGGGAGAGCGGATCTGGCAAAACGCAAAGCACTAACTTCCTCATTCACTGCCTGACGGCGCTCAGCCAGAAGGGTTACGCAAGCGGCGTGGAACGAACCATCCTGGGTGCTGGACCTGTGCTGGAGGTAAGATTTAACTATATGCCGACTTGGATGTGTTCGCTTTTGGAGTCTGTGATTCATGAAAGGATTTGCTGTGCTATAGTCTTTCTCTTGGACAAGGGGTGTTCAAACTTGGTTTTGGAGGACTGGTGTCCTGCAGAGTTTAGCTCCAATTTACCTTGATACACCTGCCTGGAAGTTTCTAGTATATCTACTAAGACCTTCCATTAGCTTGTTCAGGTGTGTTTAATTGGGGTTGGAGTTAAACTCTGCAGGACACCACTGTGTTTGGCCACCCCTGCTCTTGAAGATAATTCAGCCCAAAAATTGTAATTCTGTCATCATTTACTCAACCTTCACTCGTTCCAAGCCTTTGCGATTCTTTCTTGTGTTTAACACAAGAGAATATATTATGAAGAATCCTGGAAACCTGTAACCATTCACTTGCTGTTTTTCCTACTATGAAAGTCAGTGGTTACAAGTTTTCTTCTTTGGTGTTCAACACAACAAAAGAATCTCATAAACGTTTGAAACCACTTCAGGGAATGTAAATTTTCATTTTACAGTGAACTACTCTTTTATGACCCATTCACACCAAGCACAATAAATATGTCCACATTGACGAACAATAAAATCGATATTGATAAGAACGTTTTTTATCATTTTCATTCATCTTTACTCCCTTGATGTTCAAAATATGCTACTAGCACATCTGACCAGTCAATCTTCATTTGAAAATGTATTATTCTAATCAAACGAATTTAGCGATCGTAATCTAGTGAGTCTAGTGCAATAAAAACAAAAAATTATTTTCCCAACACTAAAACTAGCACTGGATTCCCGAGTGACATATCATGGTAAAACTTGATAGTCTTTGGAAAGGGGGATTAACATTGGGCGATTATTCAAAATGTAATCGAAATCAACATTCAGAACCTGTAATCGATCAAATTTTTCCAATTCATTTTTTTTCAGTTACTTTCCCTACCCTGTGTGGAGTCACGTGACCACGCTCTGTTTACACATCTGCGTTGAGCACAATGTATGGTGGCTGTAACTGATGCCGACGCTATCCTCTTAAAAAATGTTAGTACACATTGTGATGACACATATCGAAACCTCTGTGATTGGTCAGCTTGGTAGCATTGACGAGTGTAGGCAGCGCAGAGAGAGCAAAAAAAAAAAATGAAATAAATAACTAAAGAATCGTTTATTAATCATCATCTAGTTAAAATGTTTAATTAATCAAGATTTTGATTTTAGGCCAAATCGTCCAACTCTACTTAACATCAAGCAGAGCTTTTCTGCAATGTCATCTGTAGCTTTAAATTGCATACACCCTTCATGTTTAAATTTTGATTGGCTCTTAGTGTTTTATCCATTATCACCTGAGAAAAAAAAAGTTTTGAAAGTGATCTCAATGATATAGTTTCTCTACATCTTCATCGTTGTAATTGTGGTCTGAACTCTGCTGTTGCTTTACATCCAGGATGATTTTTGGAACTCTTATCTTTATAATTGTCACGCTTGGTGTAAATTAATGTGAGTTTTGAGTGTTTTGAGATGGTAAAGGAAGTGTATTGGTGGTTTGCAGTTGTCAACCATAAACTTTGGCAGCCCCAAAATATGGCAATTGCATGTTAGAACAGCACACAGCATTATGCTTTAGTTTCCTGCATGGCTTTGAAGGCCTGGAGACGTGTGTATTGCTTTGTGTACATGGTTACAATCATTCTTAACTCAAAATGTTAATTTGCAGTTAATTTACTTCTTATCAGTGAAGCCTATACCAAACGTCTTCTATAAACAGCATGTTAAAAATTAGACTAGTGCTTAAGCACGAATACTAAAGCCTCGCTACACAAACAGCTTTTAATTTGTTTATTTAGTAAGAAATGTCAATGAAGTTATCATAATATATATATATTTTTTAAAGTCCTAAAACATTTGCTATCGTCTAAAAACAGTACTAATGCTAAGCTAACATTGTTGGGAACATTTTCAGCGTTTTATTTTAAAAATAAAATGTACACGATTGTTATTGTGAGCTAATTAATTGATACTCCGTTCTGCTTAAGAGAAAAATAGTGAATCCTAGTACATTTTCTCAATGTCTCAAAGCATAGCTATTACAATTAGCATTAATGCTAAAGTAACATTGCTATTTCTTTTTCTGGCACTGCTAATTAGTGACATTTCTTTATAACGTGCTTGATTGTTATTGTGAGTTAATGAATTTAATGCTTTATTTTGCTTGAGGGATGTTTGTTGTGATGCAATTGTGTTGTCATCTCAATTAGCAACTTTGACTAGCTAGCCCCATAGCATAACGGCTAATGATTGATTGTGTTCAGCACTTTTGGCCTCACTATATAGCAAATGTGCTATATAAATAAACTACTACTCTAATAAAACCATCCCTAGCACGTGTTGTGAGAGAAAAACAGACATTGTGTATTCAGATTGTTATAAAGTGACCAACTACCTCAGTAGGTGGTTGAAATTTTTTATGACCCCCTGAGAGACAATCAATCTATATAATATCTTGATTTGATAGTGTTGGGTTGTGTGTATTGTGTAGGATTGTAATATTACATTAGTTTTGTGCATAACTTTTAAATCGTTGGACCTGTTTGTACAAAATGGCTCTTTGGTTGGAATTGTAGGGTCTGGAAAAGCGCTCTACTTTGAGCGATGCTTTATAACAACCATAATGACAGCTTACCCGCAGGTCTACACCGTAAACCGAAGCTCTTTATATCAGTTATTTACATTTTGGTTTCTCACAAGCTGTGACTTGCTATACTTTCATAGTTCATGTTGCTGTACCTGCTAACCTACATCTGGAGGATTACCTCAGGGGGTCAGTCTCTCGAGCTGTTTATGTTTCTCTTGCTTTACAATTATCTGTAAACCTGTACAAACACATTCTGATATTTTGCATAATATCTGCACAAACCCTTCCTCAAAAATTTATCACACACTGGGATATGGTAGTGGTAAACGTTGGACTGTAGAAACTCCTGCAGATTTTCCCAACTTGTGCATGATTGTTATCTGTTGTATGGACAAAATAAAGACTATCGTTTCTTTGTTTATTTCTTGTTGTTGCAAAATACATTGTTTACGTTAATACTTTTTAGGAATTTACTTGAGCGCAATGTTAAACAGCATTACGAGATGCAGACAGAAACGTAAATAAAAGCATTGTGAGAAAGTTGCAAACTTAAAAGTACAGTATTTACATTTTATTTAGCCATATAGACATGTAATCAATTAGTTTTTGAAGTGTTTTATTAATGTTTTTATTAATATTTAAATTAAAACATTTTCCCTGAAGTTTTGAATCAAAAAATATGATCAATATGAGTAAATTTCTATGTAGATACTTTAAAATGTAAACGAGAAATAGTCCTTTACGCAATGTTGGTAAAGTATCATGTTAGTATAATTATAATGGACGATTAATCGGAAAGTAATCGTAATCGACTTTCAGAACCTATAATTGATCAAATTTTTCCAGGACGATTTTTTCAATTAATTCACCTACGTGTCATGTGACCCTGTTCTGTTAAAGGCTGTGGCTGATTTCTTTTTCTGCAGCCACTTTGCAGACACATTTGACCTCTGGTTAAGTAGTGGTCAAGCCTTAAGGCTGATTTATACTTCTGTGTCAAGCACACGCGTATGCTACGGCCAGTGCTTAATTTGTAAATTGCGAGGTCCCGGAACAGATCAGGATAACGGATACGCCATGTTACCAGAGGTTGGATAAGTGTTGCGCACGAAAATGGAGAGTGTCGTGGACAAAAGTGAGGGGGGATGTCGCGGACTAAAGTGAAGAGAGTTAAGGAGTTGTCGAAGAAAATGAAAGTGAACATCGGACGGAGAAAGGGGATCGGTAAAATGAGTTGCCGGATCAGATTTCAGAGGTTCCGGATCTGGAGTGTTCCGGCAAAAAATAAGCTCTGGCTACGGTGCAGCCTACGCGTGGATGCATAGCCCTTGCCGTGGCCATCGGCGACGTTGACCTCTTAAAAAAATGTAACGCGTACGCATAGCGCAAGCTCTGTGATTAGTCGGCTTGGTATCGCTGACGAGTGTGGGCGGAGGTGAGAGCCGTGTGAGCATGCAGCTGCGAGTGTTGAGTCCTGTGAAGGAGCTCCGGATGGACACTGTTGTTTTGTGTTTACCTTATGATTAAAGTTGTTGCACGTCCGCCGGTTCCCTTGTACATTTAAGGAAGCGTTCAGAAAAAGCAAAACGCCAGCGAAGAAACTCGACACAGAGGAACATAAACACCTACTGCCAGTTAGCGTTTCAGAAGTGTTATTGCAGAGCAACAGAAACAGTGCGCAGAAGTGTAAATGCATGGCTACACACAAGGCTTGCGCCGTGGGTCACGCCGATCACTTGACGCAGAAGTATAAACCAGGCTTTACTTTGCACTACATTGACGATGATTGGAAGCTGCGCCACAGAGGCCTTTAGATGGCATATAAAACTTGTCAGTGAACTATGAGGGCAAAATAATGTAATAAATAAATAAAATAATCGTTCATTAATTGTAATCGAGTTAAAATATTCAATTAATCGAGATTTAGATTTTAGGCCAAATCGCCCAGCCATACCTGTAAAAAGTAACTAAGTAACATGTTTAGCTACTATTATATCCCAAAACTTACATTTACTGTTTGTTTAATCTACTTATTTAAAATGAGCTAAAACAACACAATACTTGAGCTTTTTGGGACAACTTAAGTGTTTTATGTTTAGTCCATTTAAAATTGTAATAAGTTAACACAAATCTAAATGTGTCACTTAGTTACTTTTTGATGGAAAGTAATGTGAAAGTGTGTCGTATTTTTATGTTGGAGTAAGATGCACTTAAAATTCTAACATTACTTTTTTTTAGGTCAACACTGTATTTTCGCGCGTGAATATATGAGTTTACTCGCTTCATTCGCGTGCCAAATTCACTTCAGAACAGACTCTGATTTGCGTCATGGGCAGGGCTTCTGTCTGCCCGGTGACTGTAGCTTCGTTGCTAAATGGTTAACATGGATTTTATTGAAAAAATAACTGTGTTTATGTGCTTTATGAAGGCTGAAAAACAGCGTTGATTCGTTTGGAGCAGTGTCTGAGTCCACTAGATCCTTTCAGAGGTGCATCTAGCTCTGTGAGCTAACAAACTCCTCCAGAAACTTAACCTGGATGATGGAAACATTCAGCAGTGCTTCTGACTGAGCCGAGCCCAGTTTGATGAACTGTTGTCAGTGTAGGCAGGAGGATTTTCTCCCTAGACACCAACAACAGGCGATACGTCATAATCACGCCCCATACAAGAGCAAGCTCCTGATTGGTTAACGTGGCGCGAATGTCCACAGAAGTTGAGATTTTCGAACTCGAGTGATTTGCATGTTAAGCGCTTCAAACTCGCAAAACGCTCAATTCATGCCACGCTATTCGCATGTATCGTGGCATTCGCGCAATATGCGTTAATTGTGCCGCAGGATGTCTATTCGCGTCTTTGCATTGAGTTAACATGTAAATCACTCACGCTTGATGCTTCTTCCGCGTCTGGTGTGAACGCAGCATAATTCCTGCATGCCACCGGCCAACCACTAAGCATACAGTAGTCACTTTAGGACAAAGCGTGTGAGAGAGTGAGACCAGCGATCCTTGCATGCATGAAATGTTGCACATTATGACAAGTTTTGCTTGCTACACAACTGAAACGTGCCAGATATGATAGTTTTTTATTGGAAATTGTAGTATTATAAAGTACTATAAAGTTTTTTAACTAGTGAATGACATGATCTAGTGCAGGGGTTCCCAAACTCTTCAGCCCGCGGCCCCCAAAATAACAATTCAAGTTACTCGCGAGCCCCACTATCCTCAGAAGTCATAAACATACTGTATAAATATTGCACACGATGCACACACACCAAAAAGCCTATATAAACACAAGCATATTGACAACACAAAGTGCAACACTCTAACAACTCAATACTTTTTTATAGTAATTTCTTTATTTCTTTAGTTTAATATTAACCTCACCGAATGAGACTGGTGTGCACAATGTTTACAGTAAACGTCTACTCTTGGTTTAATCTTGGAGAGCATCCTACATGTTTATTCATGGTCTTTGTTTTTAATGTAGCCTATGTGAGTGCTGTAAAGGTGTCAAAGTTTAACATTATGCAGTAAAATCAATACGCTGCAACTGACGCTATTTCAGTGGTAATATAACATAATCTCGAAAGAGGTCGCAATATAACCTAATCGAAAGGTTGAGGGTTTTTTTTTTGCACATTACTTTTTAATATAACTATTAAATACTGAATAAAATGTCTTAGATTTTTTATTTTTTTTGGAAATCAAGTGACGTGGTACAGTTAGAACTTTGGTACAATCCAACCCACTTGACTTCCGAGATTCACATCTCTTCTTTGTATGTTGGAAGTTTCCTGTATACATTAAGTCATGAGAAAACATTTAGTGGTGTTTTTTATCTCAACCTCCTTTACTCTGATAAAGTTCACTCGCGTAGCAGATCCTGGAAGACATGAAAGAATGCATGTTTCTTTTGCATGTGTTGACACTTACCCAACTGTTTGCGGTTTCTGAAAAAACTAGAAGTAATTTCCCCTCAGTCAGCACAGTCATTGTCGCTTGGCAGGACGCGACTTAAGGCCTTTTTGCTGAATATTCCTGCATTTTTTTTTGGCTTGCGGTGAGCGGCGGCCTGTGAAACCGGTCAATTGAACGCTGAGACCAGATTTAAGTCTCCGTCCAGACGTTTGCAATGATAGGAGTCAGAGGTTTCTCTTCCTTTTACGGTCTCATGAAGCTCATTTCTCTCATCCGTCTTCCAAGGCAATCATTTGGTGCTGATTTGTCGAGAAAGAACATGGTACTCTTTTTGTTATTCTCTGCATTGTATGAGCAAGAAATGTTTCCATATGTGGGTAAATGCAAGGTTTTTCTTCTTCGTCTTGTCCTGCTTTCCACGTGTCACTATTCTGTGTGTGATTGTTGGATGGATAAATCAGCTGGACTTTATTTGGATCCTAATAGGCCATATGGTATCAAGTTAGCCTTAACTCTTCATTGGGTGATGAAACAATATAACAATATGTAATATATTTTCCTTTAAAATGAGCAGAGGCGGTGACTCAGTGGTTAACATTGTTGCCTCATAACAAGAAGGTCGCTGATTCGAGCCTCGGCTGGGTCAGTTGGCATTTCTGTGTGGATTTTGCATGTTCTCCCCGTGTTGTTGTGGGTTTACTCCGGGTGCACCGGTTTCCCCCATAGTACAAACACATGTGCTATAAAGGAATTGGGTAAACTAAATTGTCCGTAGTGTGTGTGTGAATAGTTGGCAGTTCATTCCGCTGTGTCGACCCCTATTAAATAAGGGACTAAGCTGAAGGAACATAAATAAATGAATGAAACAAGCTAAATATTCTGCCAGTAGGGTAAGTAAAAGAATCTTGTTTTTGGTTTGAAACGATATTATTTTACTTCCCCCTAATGGCAGATTATTTAGCATGTTTTAAGTTAAAAACTTGATTCATTTTGACTTAATATTTCTGAAAATACAGGGTGTCCGCGAGGTCTTAAAGTCTTAAAATGTCTTATATTTCTTATGTCTTAAAAGTCTTATGGTGCGTTCACACCAGACATGGATGAAGCATCAGTCGTGGGTGATTTACCTGTTAAGTCAACTTTAGCGGAACTTTAACGGAGATTCAACCCGGGTTAACCAATCAGGAACTAGCTCTTTTAGGGGCGTGATTATGACGTAGTGCCTGTTGTTGGTGTTCCGATGGGAAATCCTCCTGCCGACACCAGACAACAGCTCATCAAACTGGGCTCGGCTCAGTCTGAAGCACAGCTGAAAGCCTCTATCATCCAGGTATAGTTTCTGGAGGCGTTGATGAACTCACAGAGCTGGTTGCACCTCTGAAATCACGATCCAGTGGACTTAGACATGGCGCCAAATTAATTTATGCTGTTTTTCAGCATTCCTAAAGCACATAAACACAGCTGTTGTCTCAATAAAATCCATGTTAGCCATTTAGCAACAAAGCTAGAATCACTGAGCAGGAAGAATCTTCACCCATGACGTGAATCCGCGTTTATTGTGAAGTGAGTTTGATATGTGAATGAAGCAGGTAAACTCAAAATGTTCACACATCTATCTACACACGAATTGCGCAATTTATTCGCGTGTGCTGCATCTGGTGTGAACACAGCATTAAATTCAATGAAATATTGTGTTGTAGGTCCTAAATTATTTTAAATGGGTCTTTTCCATTGTCCATGAAAATCTACCCAATCCAATGGGTGAGATGACCAGCCTAGCCAGGTTGGGAGCCCAGCCAAAACCAGCTATATCCAGCTTAAACCAGGCTAGTCAAGCTTTTTTTAGCTGGATTTAGCTGGTCATTTTCCAGCCTGACCAGCTAAGACCAGGCTAGAAATGGCTGGAAACCAACCTGGAAATGGCCAAAATCACTCTAAAACCAGGCTGGTCAACCAGCCAACCAGCCTAGATTGGTTTAAGCTCGATTTTTCATCAGGGTTGTTATTGAGAGTTAATGATTTGATGCCTAACTCTGTTTGTTGCAATGCTATTGTGTCTTGATTGCAATTAGCAACTTTAACCAGCTAAAATTGATTGTGTTCAGCACTTTTGGCCACAGTATATAGTAATTGTGCTATATAAATTAACTACTAGTCTAATAAAACCATTGATGTGAGAGAAAACCACAGACATTGTGTATTCAGATGGTTATAAAGTTACCAAACACCTCAGTAAATGGTTGAAAACCCTTTACGACCTCCTGAGAAACAATTTGCCTCCCAATAGGGCTTTAGTTAGCAACTGTGAAATCATTAACTAGATCTTATTGTCACCTACTGATGCAAGAACAAATAGTTTTGTCTTGGTTTTTGCTACATAGTGTATTAAATGCTAATCCACTCACTGTGTGTCAATGTAAACTCTAATTTTGCAGTGCTTTCTTTTTTTTTTTAAAGCTGCGCATCATTGTCCTAATTTCAACTTGATGTAAACAGAAATGTTTGGCTCGTTGTGTTGACTGACACGTCAGACCGGTTTTATTGGCCTTTTGTAATCCCTCCTACAACTGTATGCCTTTGTTTGAATGCATACTTCATCTTCACAGCATGACAAGCACACCACTAGATTCTAGAGAAAAAGACATACACTACAAAATATGCTAGTTTCTAGTCCTAACATCCAAATATTCTTAAATCAAGAAGCGTTTTCTAGACAAGTGCAAAATATTGTCTTGTTTTCAGAAATGAGTCAAAATTAAGTGAGTTTTTCTTAAGTTTTTGCTTTGAAATAAAGATATTTAGCATGTTTTAAGGAAAAACTCACTTAATTTTGACAACATTTTTTATGTAAACAAGACTATCGCTAGAACTTTTGATATTTGGGCTAGAAACAAAAAAAAAAACTCTAAGTAAGAGACTATTTTTGCAGTGTACGGTGTGTAAACCTCACTTATTTGATCTATTCATGTGGTACATTCTTCTTGAAATGCCCTACAAGGGAACAGTTTGTAATCCATCAAGCCAAAAAATGTGGTTTTCTTCAACATCCAAAGTGGCTTTAAGTGCAACACGTCATCGAGTATCAAATATCAAGAGTGTTTTCATGCCACAGATCCATTGCGTTGCTTTTCTTCAGCTTTGCAAGGCACGACGTCTCCGCAGAACACCTCTGCTTTCCGTTTTTGAGACATTGCTATGCAACGTTGAGGCTTATGATCAAACACTTGTTTATGTTAGTCATCTGAAGTAATACTTTTGCAGCCTGCAGACAGGAACTTCCCTCAGGCTGATCACTTTAACAGGAAGCAGTTTCTTTTTTTGTTTTGCAACAGGAAGTGGTAGATATAGAAGCTTCAATCCCCATTGGACGGTCCAAACATGGGGTGTTGAGAGTCAAAGTATTGTTCCTCAGGAAGCTGAAATGGCTATTTTGTGGCCTTTGTTTATCTCTGGGCTTTGTGTTTGTCTTGTGCGGTGGACTTTGGTAGCTATTTTTGGTGGGACGACTGTAATAAGGGACGTCGACATGTGGAAAAGTGTGTAACATAAAATCACCCAAGAGTCCATTTGGTTATTACAGGCACAATGGAGGCCTATTATCTTGTCGGCTCCAGTTTCCAGCAAAACCTACAACGAAAACATTGGTTAATTTACGCATTTCAGTGCATTGTGAAGAGTTCCCGTTTGACTTTACACTTTTAACTTCCTATTTTTGTGCTAAAAAGTGTTTCAGCATTAAAAAGATCTGCAAAGTTCCTCAAAAGTGTTTTATTCTCTATATCAGCGAGCTCCGTTTGTGAACCAACTCAACACCTCTATTGTAGGCCTCAGTTTACTTCCAGGAACAAGCACGTCACTATTTCCAGAGTTTCACAAGGGGACGTGTCTGGTTGAGTTGCATTAGTAGTGTCGCCTTCATATGCAGAAGATGCTGTTTCCGACATACAGTATACTGATACACATTTAATTTTGTGTGTATTTAATAGTCTATGTGTGCATGCTTAATGTGTGTGCAGAGAAAGTCATAAATTAGGAGTTTAAACCGACAAGACTTTAAAACAAATCGTTGCTGGAGTATCTGAGGTGTATGCTGTAAAGGCTCCGCCCACTTCTTGAATGGGGGCGGAAAGCAGCAGCTCATTTCCATTTGAAGAGACACAAACAAAATATACATGCTTACCTGGTAACCTGGTTTTATAATGAATGACAGAAAACCGAAAAAATGTGAAATCTTAATACATTATTCGTCATACGAACGTATAGCTTTTATAATCCAAGCTAATGCTAGGCTAACATCACTTTAAGGCATTTCAGACACTCTTTGTTCAGAATAATTCCTTTATTGCTGTTGTGA
Organism: Danio tinwini; assembly: GCA_903798205.1. NCBI lineage: Eukaryota > Metazoa > Chordata > Actinopteri > Cypriniformes > Danionidae > Danio > Danio tinwini. The sequence goes on from CAIGQZ010032594.1 coordinate 5,759,966, forward strand.
GCGCTTCATTTTGTGTTAAAGTTAGAGAAAACTGTCAATTAGTACATTTTTTTTCATGACCTCAACACATAGCTTTTGTTGATTAGCATTAATGCTAATGCAAGTGTTTATAGTTAAGAGTTTCTTTCCAAATATACATAGATTTTTTATTTTTTTACTCTGAGTTGATGAATTGATTTCTTATTCTTCTTGATGGTCAGTTGTTGCAATGTTATTGTGTTGTGTTTGATTAGCTTTCATGTGTGTTCACACCAGCTAACTCAATAGCATAACGGCTAACAAAGCCATCCTGAGTCATCTTTTTTCAGTTAACCTGATAGCGTATTGGTTTTAAAAAAACATCCAGTCTTCTTTTTGTGTTAATGGGGAAGACTTCATACTGAAGACTGAAAAACAGTGAAGTGCTACTATATTTTTCATTGCCACAATGCATGGTTAATATGATTTGGCTAATGCTAGCGTAACACGACCATTTCTTTTGATAGAGCTTGTAGTTAGGCATGTTTACAGACTTTTTTTTCTGAAAATGACCAAGCTTGTTATTGTGAGCTAATGAATTGACACCCTGTTCTGCTTGAAGGACATTTGAGTAAATGCTATTGTGTTGTGATCTCAATTAACGCTTGTACATGTTGTCACCAGCTAACCTGATATTGTAACGGCTAACAAAACCACCCTGAGACTTTCTTTTGTGCGAGTGGTGAAAACTCAATAACAAAATAAAGTCTTAGAACATTTGTTATCATCTACAAGCATGGCTATTGTAATTAGCATTAATGCTAGGATAGCATTGCCATTTCTTTTCCTAGCACAAGTAATAAGGGACATTTATAGACTCAATTTTTTCAAATGTGCACATTTGTTATTGTGAGCGAGTTAATTGATGCCTCGATTTGCTTAAATGACGTTTGTTGAAACTGCCAACCATCTTAGGCTGGTTTAAGCTGGATTTTTCAGCAGGGTAATGACTGTCACTAGCTAACCTGATATTGTTACACCTATCAAAGCCACCCTGAGTCTTTCTTTTGTTCCGCTGCTGAAGACCCAATTAACAAAAAGTCTTGGAATATTTGCTATTATCTAAAAGCATGGCTATTCTGATTAGCATTAATGATAGGGTAACATCACTATTTCTTTTCCTAGCACTTAGTAGGGATGTTTTCAGACATATATTTTTTTTAGAAAATGTACACCATTGTTATTGTGGGCTAATGAATAGACAACTCGATCTGCTTGAATGACGTTTGTTGAAAAGCTATTGTTTCATGATCTCAATTAGCAACTGTCACCAGCTAGCCTGATAACATAATGCCCTAACAAAAGCATCCTTAGTCTGTCTTTTGTGATGATGCTAAATACAGTGAGGTTCTAGTACATTTTTCATTGCTTCAATATATCAGCAGTGTTAATGCTATACAGTAACATCGCCGTTTTGTTTTCTAGCACATTTTCAGACACTAAAAAGGGTAATATTGTTATTGTGAGCTAATAGATTGTTGAGTCATTCTGCTAATATCACTAGCTAATATCATATCATAATGGCTAACAAAACCCTTATAAGTCTTTATTTTGAGTTAATGCTAAAGATCCTAGAAATCCTAGATTTTTATTGCCTCAGGGCATAGCTATTGTAATTAGCGTTCAATTATCTCTGATAGAAACTGTGACATGCAAACCCATTATCATAGTCGCTAACAAAACCATCCCAAACCCATCTATAATGCTAAAGACGTTAGATAAACAGTGAAATTCTGATACATTTTTTTTTTAAATTGCCTCATTCCTAAGCCTTTGTGATGAGTGCTAATGCTACAGTACCAAACCATCCTGAGTCTTTCTTTTGTGCTAATGCTGAAGACTCATGACAAAAAAAACAACTAAGTTAAGTTTTAGATCATTTGCTATCATCATAAAAGCATGGCTATTGCGATTCGCGCTTATGCTAGGGTAACATTGCTACATGTTTTCCTAGCTCTTATAATTAGCAACAATTGTGAACTAATGAATCAACGACTCAATCTATTTGGCTTTTGTTCAAATGTATCTCAATTAGCGACTGTCATTCCTGCTGAAAAAAACAGCTTAAACCAGCCTAGGCTGGTTGGCTGGTTTTAGCTGGTCAACCAGGCTGGTTTTAGAGGGGTTTTGGTCATTCCAGGCTGCTTTTTAGCCATTTCCAGTCAGGTTTTAGTTGGTCGGGCTGGGAGATGACCAGCTAAAACCAGCTTGATCAGCCTAGCCAGGCTGGGAGCCCAGTCAAAACCAGCTATGTCCAGCTTAAACCAGGCTGGTCAAGCTGGTATTAGATGGTTTAAGCTGGTCATTTTCAAGTCTGACCAGCTAAGAACAGGCTGGAAATGGCTGGAAACCAACCTAGAAATGGCCAAAACCCCTCTAAAACTAAACTGGTCCTCCAGCTAAAACCAGCCAACCAACTTAGGTTGGTTTAAGCTGTTTTTTTCAGCAGAGATATGCTAACTTAACATCATAACAGCTAAAAAAACATCCTGAGTCTTTCTTTTGTGCTAATGCTGGACTCAAAAACAAAATGAGAACATTTGTTATCCTTAAAGCATGACTATTGTAATTAGTGCTAATGCTAGGGTAACATTACTATTTATTTTCCCATTTCTTATCATTACGGATATTTTCAGACACAATTTATTGTAAGAAAACCTAGGCAGTTGCTACTGTGAGCTAATGGAGGCAGGGAGATGACCAGCTAAGACCAGCTTGACCACCCAGGCTGGGAGCCCATCCAAAACCAGCTATGTCCAGCTTAAACCAGGCTGGTCAAGCTGGTTTTAGCTGGTTTAAGCTGGTCTTTTTCCCGCCTAACAAGCTAAGACCAGACTGGAAATGGCTGGAAACCAGCCTGGAAATGGCCAAAACCCCTCTAAAACCAGGCTGGTTGACCAGCTAAAACCAGCCAACCAGCTTAGGCTGGTTTAAGCAGTTTTTTAGCAGGGATATGCTAACTTAATATCGTAACAGCTAGCAAAACCATCTTGAGTCTTTCTTTTGTGCTAATGCTGGGCTCAAAAACAAAATGAAGTCTTTGAACATTTGTTATCCTTAAAGCACGGCTTTTGCAATTAGCGCTAATGCTAGGGTAACATTACTATTTATTTTCCCATTTCTTATCATTACGGATATTTTCAGACACAATTTATTGTAAGAAAACCTAGGCAATTGTTACTGTGAGCTAATGAATCAATGTTTTGATCTGTTTTAATGACTTTTGTTGAAATCTATTACAACTAGTGACTGTCACATGCTAACTCAATATTGTAACGGCTAACAAAACCATCTTGAGTCTTTTTTTCATGCTAATGCTAAAGACTCATGACAAAAAAAAAGAAGTCTTAGCTCATTTGCTATCATCATAGCGATTAGCGCTTATGCTAGGGTAACATTGCTACTTTTCCTAGCTCTTATAATTAGCAACAATTGTGAGCTAATGAATCAATGTCTCGATCTATTTGAATGGCTTTTGTTCAAATGTATCTTAATTAGCGACTGTTGCATGCTAACCCTTTATTATAACAGCTAACAAAACCATCTTGAGTCTTTTGTTTGCGCTAATGCTGAAGACTCAAAAACAGTTATATCTTTAAACATTTGTTCTAAATCTTGAAGCATGGCTACTGCGATTAGAGCCAATGCTAGGGTGACATTGCTATGTCTTTTTCTAGCTCTCAACAATTGTGAGCTAATAAATCAATGTCTTGATCTGTTTGAATGGCTTTTGTTTAAATTTATCTCAATTAGCGACTGTCATATGCTAACTCAATATCAGAACAGCTAACAAAACCATCTTGAGTCTTTCTTTTGGGCTAATGCTGAAGTCTCAAAAACAAAATGACGTCTTTGAACATTTGTTATCATATAAAAGCATGACTATTGCAATTAGAGCCAATGTCTCGATCTGTTTGAATGGCTTTTGTTCAATTTGCTCAATTAGTGACTGTCACATGCTAACTCGATATCGTAGCGGCTAACAGAACCGTCCAGAGTCTGTCTTTTGTGCTAAAATCGAAGAATGAAGTCATAGAGATCTGCGTTGAGATTGTCCTGTCCTGACGTTTGTCTGTATTCGCTGCAAGGCCTCGAAGAAAAGCAGAAGCCGCTATATTTAACCGTCATGTGAGTGTCTCTGAGTGTTATTTGTGAGTAATAGGACTCTTCTGGCCTTTTTATGAAGTCACTGTGAGAAAAGGGTCTTTGTTGAGGGCAGATGCATTGTATAGATAGATTAGATTTCAGTGGCTGTCAAACCAGATGAGAGAGCGAGCAGTTCAGGACATGGTGAAGTACTGGACAAATGAACGGTTTTCGTGTTTATAGCTAGTTTTGTGACTTGTACGTTATATAAAATAAATATTGAATAAGCTCTCTATAAATGTATAGTAAAATATTATTTATATTTGTTTTTATAGTTGATCTGAAATATTAATGTTAGTATAGTGAATGTAGTGAGTAGTATTGTTTGTAGTATTATTTAATTGTAATATAATAAATTTGTCGTTTTATTAGTGTTGTTGTAAATGTGTATTATTACACTTAATCTACAATATATGGAGAGATATCAATCAATTCCCAGGAATGATATGATTTATAATAAACTATTATAACAGTTTTTTTCTTTAATAAAATTATTTATAGTTACTATAACAATAATATTAATAATTATTGGGAAATGCGTCTAGGCATGGGCCGGTATAAGATTCTGATGGTATTATAACCTTGGATAAAAATATCAAGCTATCATGATTACCGCTATAAGAAAAATAAGTTATTTTTAAAAGTCTAGGTAAAAAAACTGACTTTTTCCTCCATTGAACACAATATATTTTATTTCAAGAAACATTTCAAATATTTTGCACTTGTAGCTTTTGGTGTGGAGCTTGCTTTTCTGCTGGATTTACTGTTGCCCTAAAAAAACAAATCAATCGTTGCGAAAAACATGTAAAAACAACAACAAAAAAACATGTACCTTAGGAATAGTATAACATAAAACTTTGCCGGTTTTAAAACCTTGACTTTTTCAAACCGCAGTAAACCTTAAAACCGGTTATCATCCCATGGCTAAATACGTCACAATTGCGTATCTTTTCATTTTATTATTATTATTATTTGATGAAATATAAATTCAGTTATAATATTTCATGGTTTCCGCTACATTTATTCTTCCATAGCGGGGCTCCACATCAAAATTCCTCCCGCCACGGCTACATAACAGCTTCTTAATCAAAAACATTCAGTCGTTGTTGTTTTTTTAATAGCGGGTTATAATCGCACCAAAACGTATTAATAAGTAAGTGAATTATAACAGCGCAAACTTTTCTGTAATCGTAGTGCTGTGCGTTATTTGTTTAACCTTTTAAAGTGACATGCTGACTGACTGACAGGTGCGTGATGCGTGAGGCTAGCAAACTGAGGCGTAGTTCTCAGTTAAGATGAACAAAGTTTCCATAATTATACTTTATTGTCTATGGCTTTGCTAACAATGACTATCTTGCTGGAGTTTATAGCCGTTTCACTTTACTTCAGGACGCATTAATGCCGCTCTCCAGGTCTATTGGACGCAATTATAAATGTTTCTAGCAAATCTAATAAATGTTGGAGACATACTTGTTACATAAACGCACTAAATCACACTTCAGGAGTGCTTATTTGAGCGCGTACAAGAAAATCTGCACTTGAGCAGAGTTTATTTGAGGGTGTGCAAGACGTTTTGTACACGAACAGAGGCAATCAGCGCGCAAGCAAAGAGATTCGCATGCTCCTATTACATGAATGCGATCTCGACTTGTAATACTGCGCTTATGACATTTCTTATTGAAATAATGCCATTATTGCCATAGGTAGTTGGTAGATCTGTGTCTACCAGTCCTGCCGCCACAGCTGGAAAAAGTCCTAGAGCAAACACTGTATTTATGAAAGTAATATCAGCACTCGTACAGCCTCTTCACCCATGTGTATTACTCCGCCCACATGAGTGGCAAGTAGAGCACTACAAATATTGCAGCTGTTGGACAGCATAATGTACTTTTGAGGCTTTTTAAATCAAGAATGTAGTTGTTTAGATTACAACTATGCAGTTTCGGAGATACAGGCCGTCAGGGCTATCAGCCTGTCATACTGAGCAGAGCAAAAACAGTTGACGTTCCGCCACAAGATGGCGACAGCTCTTAAGGGAGAAAAACTGCATTTTATTAGGGTACGTTTCAAACTACAGCAGAACAAATCTTTACAGAACAGGTACGTGACATTGCAAGTCGATCTCTCTCTCATTTGTATTTTGTAGTGCTGTATTTATGCCTTAATCAGGTAGTGTTTGCTTTGCTCTGGCTTTTTCAGGGTTAATTTTTGTGACCTTCTGATTGCAAAAGAGAAATACTGGGAAATCTCTGTAGACTGATGGCATTTCATGCTGTTCAGCCTTATAATCCTAAAATTAAAATCACCTGTTTTGTCATCACTTTAGACATCACGCTAGAGAATCATTCAAACACTAGCTCTAAAGTGCATTAGCAAATGAGCAATGGTTTCTGCTGTTCTGACCGTCAGCTGCAGATGTTTATAAATGGCAGAGGAACAAACGGATTTTTAGACTCTGTTTGATTTTTCTTTTTTTATATATACACAATTATGCCATCAAATTGTTGTATAAACGCAATATGACACTTGTGCGATTATGACTGTATATCGTTACTGGTGATGCACTAAAGCACTCGGCCTGCAGTCTCGAGCCAATGAACGCCTCCCACCAGGGCCAATACACAGCCATATCGCACTGCTTCTTGTGTGATATTGCTCATATGCAGGGCCAGATGGAATCTGCTGACATTTTTTGCTATTTCTGCACAGAATTTTGTTAAAAATCTGCGGATTTATGCGGAATGATTTTGGGAGTATCATAACTAAAACCTTAATATATGAAATAAAAAGTCATACTTGTATTTAATGTTTACAATGCAAATCCAATTAGATCCACTTTATTTGGTAAACAAAACAAGTATTTCATATAATATATCTATTAAAAGACCGAAAATATTACTTTACAATCTGTATTGTAAATATATCATATGAATATTTTCATATTAGTCAGTAATATTACTGAAATTAATTTAAAAACTGAATAAATATGAATTTACACACATTTACACAAGTAAATAAACAGAATCATGATGGGCTAAAAATCTGCGGAATTCTGTGGAATTCCGCGCGCGCAGATCATATACATATGTGGCCCTACTCATATGCAATCTCTGTGTGCGTGTATATATCATTGAGAGTTATTAATTGCAGTGATTTTTATATATTTGATGTGATTTATTGTAATATGAATATAACATGATTTATTTATATAATTATTAATAATTAAATAATAATTATTAATATTTAATAAAATAATGAACATGCAGTCACTATATATTATAGTATGATAATTCAAATTAATATTCTAATTATAAATCCTTATATTTGTGCCTACATATAATTTTAAAAATATTATATATATATATATATATATATATATATATATATATATATATATATAATTTGTATATTGTGCATGTATCTAAATCTAAGGCATGGCAAGTTTATTTATATAGCACATTTCATACTCGGTGGCAATTCAAAGTGCTTTACATAAACAGGAATAAAACCAGAAAATTAATAACAAATAGTAAAAATAATTTAAAACCGATTAAATGTGTTAAAACCGGTTATAAAATAGTGAAAAAGAGAAAAACACAATAGTGTGATCTGTCCAGGGTTTCCGCGGGGTCTTAAAAAGTCCTAAAAAGTCTAAAATTTTAAAATAGAAATTTAAAGCCTTAAAAAGTCTTAAATTCGCTGTTCTAGGTCTTAAATATTTTTGCACAGGCCTTATTTTCTGATGTCCGTGTAACGCTACATCTAATGCTCATTTAAATTATTTTTGTTGCTGTTGCTTGTTTTCTAGGTGTTGTAGTTCTTTATTTCACTAGTCCAATTGTAATTTGCGGTATTACAACTACAAATGAGACCAACATGCAGTGCGCGCGACGAATGTGACGTCATCGCTGTGTTTGTGCGACATGATTTCGTCTGGCGGGGCTCACATAATGTTTTGAGACTCAAGTGAACACTGAACAGTTTGCGCGACGCCACATTTGATTTGAGTTGAATATGAAGCACTTTGAAGATATTTTATCTGAAACAGGTATGACTGTACACACAGCTTCTTTATGATTTGTCCATGCGTAATCATAGAGATAATCAGATGACCAATAATTTTTGGCTAGAAATTGCAACAGCAGTGGGAAAGGAGGAAAGTTTTTATAAAAGTTTGGAAAAACCTGATTGATCAGTTTGTTAAAACAAAAAAAGAGGCCATGGCAAAAGTGGAGACCCAGGTGGTTTTAATATTACAGAATGTTATTCCACCAGTAATAGGATTTACACTGATGTATAGGTCACAATTCAGGCAATTTACAAGTTACAAACTAAAATTAAGTAACATTATGTCTGTGATACAGTTGAAGTCAGAATTATTAGCTATTGATTTATTAATTATAATTATTTAAATTTTCTTTCTTCTTTAAATATTTCCCAAATGATGTTTAACAGAGCAAGGAAATTTTCACAGTATGTCTAATATTATTTTTTCTTCTGGAGGAAGTCTTATTTGTTTTATTTCGGCTAGAATAAAAGCAGTTTAAAAATTTTTAAACACCATTTTAAGGTCAATATTATTTGCCACTTTAAGCTATATATTTTTTCGATAGTTTACAGAACAAACCATCATTATACAATAACTTGCCTAATTACCCTAACCTGCATAGTTAACCTAATTAACCTAGTTAAGCCTTTAAATGTCACTTTAAGCTGTATAGTGTTTTGAACAATATCTAGTCAAATATTATGTACTGTCATCATGGCATAGATAAAATAAATGTATTAAGTTATTAGAAATGAGTTTTTAAAACTATTATGTTTAGTAATGTGTTGAAAAAATCTCTCTGTTAAACAGAAATTAGGGAAAAGGGGGCTAATAAATCTGACTGTAACTGGAAAGGAATATATGAACCTTGAATGGTTATAAAAATCTGTATAATAAATTATATATAAAAAACAATTATCTTGAATGATATAAATGATATGACCTAGTTCTGGAAACTTTCTACTTCTCTGTTTATCCATCTGATTTTACTGTCTGTTTCTTTTGACCAGCCCCTGTTTTTAAAAGAATATCTCAATGGCGAATGCGTTAAGTATAAAAGCCTCATCCGTTTCGTGAGGTGCGCGATGTGGCGCCAGACGAAAGTATAAATCAGACTTAAGATGTTTGTTTTTTCTGTAGTTCAGTTGTGCATTTAACCTGTCTTTAGTACTGTTCAATTTGAATGCATTTATTTTACCACTAATTCTGTAATTTTGTATTTCTCTATGTGTATGCATGTTTTTGATATTGTGATAAAGGTCTTAAATTTAATACCTAATGGTCTTAAAAAGGTCTTAAAAAGTCTTAAATTTGACATTATGATATCTGCAGAAACCCTGTCTGTCGGACATAGCACAGTGCTCATTCAGTAAAGGCACAGCTAAACAGATGTGTTTTCAGTCTGGATTTGAATGTGCCTAATGTTGGAGCACATCTGATAATTTCTGGAAGCTGATCCTAGCAGCGAGGGGCGCAGTAGCTGAAAGCCGATTCACCCTGCTTAGACTGAACTCTTGGAATTTCTTATATGATCCTAAAGATCTGAGTGATCTGTTAGGTTTGTATTCAATGAGCATATCTGTAATGTATTGAGGTCCTAGGCCATTTAGTGATTTATAGGCAAGTAATAATACTTCTATTCTTAAAATCTATTCTGAATGTAACTGGGAGCCAGTGTAAAGACCTGAGGACAGGTGTGATGTGCTCTGATTTCCTGTCTCTGGTCAGAATCCTGGCCGCAGCGTTCTGGATGAGCTGAAACTGTCTGACTGTCTTTTTGGGAAGGCCCGTGAGGAGGCCGTTACAGTAATCCACCCTGCTGCTGATGAAAGCATGAACAAGTTTCTCTAAGTCTTCACTGGAAACAAAGCATCTGATTCTTGCAATGTTTTTGAGATGATAGTATGCTGATTTACTAACTGCTTTGACATGACTATTGAAACTCAGATCTGACTCCAGAGTCACACCAAGATCCTTGACCTTATTTTTGTTGTTTGACTATTAGTGCCAAGGTACGCATTCTAATCTAGCTAAATATAAATAATTATCTGTTAAAAAAACAGGATTAACATTTTTTGATAATAATAGTAATTTTATATATATAATTTGTGCATATATGTAATATAAAACATTTGTAAAACATTAACTAAATGTTTCTAAACGACTATAATGGTGATGTAATATTTTATTTATAATTTCCTCCTTTTAAATAAGCAGTTTCAGTCAGAATCCAGTGAAACTCAATGTGTTTTTCTCTCTCTAAAGTTCTCTTTTCATGCACAGAGCTTTTGTCTTGTGGCTTTTTCTCATGTAAATCTGTGAAAAACTGACAAAGAAGAAGAACTAGTCCTGACAGGCAGTTAATATTTTCCTCTCATTGAGTTTCGACATTCAGATGCAGAAAGTTTCCTCATTCTCTGAGAGTGTGTGGAGACATGTTCAGTCTGAACGCATGAGTGAAAAACACACTCGAGCGCTCAAGTCCAATATAAACAACTGCAGCGTATCACTTTATATCTCAATTCAGACAACTCCTTCAACTCACTTATGTTTTTTTAGCACTTTTGTTATTTCAAATGGAGTATTTACTTCGTTCACCTCCTTGCAACTCTCAGATTCTGTGTAAAAGTGTCGATAAATTGTGTTTGTTTATCTAAAAACATTGCTATTGCAGTTAGCGCTACATAACAGTGACTCCTGGTACATTGTTTATTGCGTCAGTACATAGCTATGACAATTAGCATTAACACTATGGTAGCATTGCTAATGTGTGTCATAAACTATGCTGTGCTATTGATTGTTGCGATTTCAGTTAGCGACTGTCGCTAGCTAACACTATATTTGTTTTAGCACTTTTGTAATTTGATTTTGAGTGTTTACATCATTCACCTCTTTGAAACTCTCAGAATCTGTGTTAAGTGTAGATAACTTGCATTTGTTTATCTAAAAACAAAGCTATTTGTGTTAGCGCTGATGCTAGTGCTGTTTCTTTTCCTAGCACTGCTAATTAGAGACATTTTTGGCTAATAAAATCATCTTTATTTAGCTTTAATGCTTAAGATGTGTTAAAAACAGTGAATCCTGGTACATTTTTTATTGCGTCAGTACATAGCTATGGCAATTAGCATTAATGCGATAGTAGCATTGTTAATGTGTGTCAAACTATGCTGTGGTAGCATTGCTATTGATTGTTGCAATCTCAACTATCGATAGCTAACACTATATTTGTTTTAGCACTTTTGTAATTTGATTTTGAGTGTTTAGCTCGTTCACCTCCTTGAAACTCTCAGAATCTGTGTAAAAGTGTGGATAACCCTGCTGAAAAAAACTGCTTTAACCAGCCTAAGCTGGTTGGCTGGTTTTAGCTGATCAACCAGCCTGGTTTTAGAGGGGTTTTGGCCCTTTCCAGGCTGGTTTCCAGCCATTTCCAGCCTGGTCTTAGCTGGTCAGGCTGGAAAATGACCAGCTTAAACCAGCTAAAACCAGCTTGACCAGCCTGGATTAAGCTGGACATAGCTAGTTTTGGCTGGTCAAGCTGGTTTTAGCTGGTCAACTCCCAGCTTGACCAGCTACGACCAGGCTGGAAATGGCTGGAAACCAGCCTGGAGATGGCCAAAACCCCTCTAAAACCAGGCTGGTCGACCAGCTAAAACCAGCTTACCATCTTAGGCTGGTTTAAGCTGGATTTTTCAGCAGGGAAGTTGCATTTGTTTATCTAAAAACATAGCTATTGCAGTTAGCGCTGATGCTAGTGCTGTTTCTTTTCCTAGCACTGCTAATTAGAGACATTTTCAGACACAATTTCTTTTAGAACATGTACACAGTTGTTATTGTAAGCTAATGAATCGATTTGGATGAAGTTTGTTTTGCTATTGTGTTGTGATCTCAATTAGCAACTGTCACTAGCTAACACTATCATAATGGCTATTAAATTAAATAAAATCTTTATTTAGCTTTAATGCTTAAGATGTGGGGAAAAACAGGGAATCCTGGTTTATTTTTTATTGCAGAAGTGCATTGCTATGGCACTTAGCAATAATGCTACCACAGCGTAGATTACGACACACAATAGCGATGCTGTGGTACCATTGCTATTGATTGTCGTGATCTCAATTAGCAATATGTTTATTGTGAATAATTCCTTATGTAAATAATTATTTACAGGATAATATTAAATGTAATATAATAATAAATAAAATATATTATGTTAATATATAAATATTAATATTAATAATGCTTAATGTACTAAAATGTTTATACATTTTTTAGATATTGCTATAATTTTTCATGACATTTATTTATTGCTAATACTTTGTGTATTATTATTATTATTATTATTATTATTATTATACAAATAACATTTACAATAATATTAATAATGCACAATTTTATTGTGTTTATTGCTATTTTAAATTTACATTATTACATATTATATAGAGTTTATGTTTTTCTTCCTGAAAAATTCAAAGATTGTAATGACCTCAAGCTGCCATTTACACACAAATAATAATAATAATAAAAAAACAACAACCCATATGTAACCCTAGCTGGAAAACAACAAACGCCTCCAAAATCAGTAATTCATCCAGTTTTTTTGTGTGTGTTTGTTTTCTCTCTGCAGGCATTTGGTAATGCTAAAACGGCCCACAACAACAACTCCAGCCGCTTCGGGAAGTTCATCCAGGTCAATTATCTGGAAAGTGGAGTCGTGCGTGGGTGAGTGACGCTTATTTTACTTTCATTTCGTTTGTTTGTTTTGAGAAAAGTCACAATTTAGATACATGTGACGAACCGCAAACTTTGACCGTCTTTATCTTGACCGCCTGTAAATCTGCAGTCATATGAAGCACTTCCTCTTCACACTCATAAAAAAAAAATTAACTGTTATGCACTGTTATTAATAAAGTTCACACTAATATGAATATTCACACTTGAACTACAGGCCTGTTGAATGCTTGATTGTAATTGGCTGAGGACGATTATAAGGTGTGCCGTTTTTATATTACATAAACGCACAGGTAAAGTAGTTCCGACAGGTTTTGTGCACATTACAGCTTCTTATCTCTACAAACATGAGACGAGTTATTAGAAAATAATACACACCTGAGGTGAATTATTAGAAAATAATGCACACCTGAGGTGAATTATAAGAAAATAATGCACACCTGAGGTGAATTATAAGAAAATAATGCACACCTAAGGTGAATAACTAGAAAATATTGCAAACCTGAGGTGAATTATTAGAAATATAATGCACACCTGTGGTGAAGTATTAGAAAATAATGCACACCTGAGGTGAATAACTAGAACATATTGCACACCTGAGGTGAATAACTAGAAAATATTGCACACCTGAGGTCAATTATTAGAAACTAATGCACACCTGAGGTGAATTATTAGGAAATATGGCACACCTGAGGTCAATTATTAGAAAATAATGCACACCTGAGGTCAATTATTAAAAAATAAGGCACACCTGAGGTCAATTATTAGAAAATAAGGCACACCTGAGGTCAATCATTAGAAAATAAAGCAAATCTGACTTGAATTATTAGAAACCTATGCACACACCTAAGGTGAATAACTAGAAAATATTGCACACCTGAGGTGAATTATTGGAAAATAAAGCAAACCTGAGGTGAATTATTAAAAAATAATGCTCACCTGAGATGAATTATTAGAAAATAAAGCAAACCTGAGGTGAATTATTATAAAATAA
>CAIGQZ010032594.1:5780937-5826826 GCA_903798205.1 Danio tinwini
ATATATACATTTCTTTTTTTATTCATTTACTTTTTATTTATTTATACATTTTTTTACATGAACCCATCAAATTAACTGGCTCAACAATAATTTATGGGGTTATTTAAATTAAAATGGTTATTGCAAAGCAGTAAAGTTTCAAACTATTAAAAATAAATAAATAGTAATAAATATTTAAAAATATATATAAGAATTGAAAATAAATATTAAACATAAAAAAATACATTATTAAAATATAAATAAATATATGATTAATTATTTGAATTGATTTGTGTAAATTTATTGCTCCAGAAACAGGATAGTACCATCCTCAAATTTAGTATTTAAATAATTATTGTTTTCTTGTTAAAATTTATTTAAGTCGGAATAATACAGAGTACCAGAATTTACAAGAACAGTAATTCATTCAAATGGTTTATGTAAATACAAATTTAAATGTCTTCTTTTAAGTGTCATATATAACTAAATCTTCATTTTAGCTTCACTGTTTTAAAAAGATGTGAAAAATAAAAACATAAATGAATCCTACCATGATTTATGATAGAACTGATTTATTCAAATCATTGAAGTAAATTAATTTGTTGAAAAAAGCGGCAGTATCATTAGCATCTGGAAGTGTTGAGGACTCTTTTCCCAAAGCAGCTTCACTATTGTTTACTTCAGATTGTCAGTAACTTATTAAACCAGCGACCTAGTCTCTCAAGCTCAATAAATCACTGTGTTTTCCTCTTCCCGCAGGAACTATCACGTGTTTTATTATCTGCTGGTCGGTGCATCGGTGGAAGAGCGACAGGAGTTCAAGCTTCTGCAGCCAGAAGAATATTTCTACCTCAAACAGGTAAACAGTTTTATAATTGATTATTAAATATCCCTCAGAGTAGTCTAAAACACACATTTAAGCCTTCATTAGCAGCGAATGGGAAGATTAAAATAGCTAGTATGCTTAAAAGTAGCTAAAATATTTATAAATAAATAATAATTTCTTGACATGATGCTAATAAAGCATGTACACTAAAGATGGTTTCAAAATTGCTATAATTAGTTGTTTTTTTTGTTTGCTTGTGGTAAGGATTTTAAATAGATAATGGCTACGATACTAAAATCATAAATATGCTTATGATTTAAAATGTTCAAAATTTTAGATGTTTTTTTTTATATTTTCATGCAGCGAAACTTAACCATAGAAGATCTAGATGATATCAAAATATTTTGTGTTGTGAATAAGGTTCTAAATTGAAAGTATTTTCTAGTTTTGGTTTTTACATGCTGTAATACATTATGATGGAGAATTTTGTCAATTACTGTTTATTCCAAAAAGTAACGTGCATCGAAACTTTACAATGGAAGTGCAAATAATATTAAAATAGTAGCTTAAATGCTAAAAAAAAATAGCTATTACAATTTCGATGTAATTTATAATTACAAAATTACAACCAATTTCTGTTTGTGGTCTTTGCTTTTAGCCAAACTTTACGATTGAAGATACTAATGATACAAAATAGCTTTACTTTCAAAATTTGCTTTGTAATCACTGATTGCTCATTGCCAAAATTTACTATATAAGATGCCGGCAATACTAAATTAGCTAAAATAAAAAAAAAATGGCTTCAAAATTGCAACCAATATCTGTTAGTGGCCTTTGCTCATTGCTAAATTATACGATAGAAAATGCAGACGATACTATAATCGCTGAAATACCAAAATAGCTTAGAAATTGCAACAATTTTTTATTTGTGGTTGCCGCTCATAGCTAAACTTCACGATAGAAAACAGCTTAAATACCAATTTTGTTTCGAAATTACAGCTAAGTTCTGTTTGTGGTCTTCACTCATTGGCAAAAGATGGCAAATTATACTAAAATAGCTTAAATTCCAAAAATAGCTTCAAAATTTCAACAATTTTTTGTTTGTGGTCTTTGTTCATTGCCAAACTTTATGATAGAAGATGCAGATGATACTAAAATAGCATAAATATCAAAAATTGCCTAGAAAATGCAACCGATATCAGATTGTGGTCTTCGCTCATAGCCAAACCTTACAATAGGAGATGCAGACGATACTAAAATAGCTTAAATTCCAAAAATAGCTTTGAAATTGTAACGATTTTTCTAGTTGTAGGGTTCGCTTGTTGCCAAACTTTTACGGATTGTGGACTTCGCTCATGGACAAACGTTACGATAGAAGATGCAGACGATACTAAAATAGCTTAAATTCCAAAAATGCCTTTGAAACTGCAATTATTTTCTGTTTGTGATCTTTGCTCATAGTTGAACTTTACGATAGAAAATCTAGACGATACTATAATCGCATAAATGCCAAAAATAGCTTCAAAATTGAAAATGTTTTCAGTTTTGGTCTTTTCTTACAGCAAAACTTGATGCTAAAGGAGCTTATGTTTTTAAAAAATTCTTATTCTTATTCTTATTCTAATAATTTTTTCATTTTTATTTTTTTTGAGCCAAAGATTACGATAGATGATTGTTGATTGATGACTGTACTAAAATAGTTTATATGCTAAAAATGTCTTTGAAATTCCAACGATTGCTTTTCGCTTGCAGCAAAACTTTACAATAGAAGATGCCGATGATCTGCGGCACGACTTCGAGCGACTCCAGCAGGCGATGGAGATGGTCGGCTTCCTACCGGCCACCAAAAGAGAGTGAGTCTCCCATTAAACCATTAGGCGAAATGTGTGGTATGTGTAATGGGTATTTGGACTTGTGTTGTTGTTCAGAAGATAACGCTTCAATTGGTGTTACGTTTCTGTAGGATATTCTCCGTTCTGTCTGCAATTTTGTATCTGGGTAACGTGACATACAGTCAGAAGTCGTCGGGTAGAGAAGAAGGTCTGGATGTTGGACCTCCAGAGGTGCTTTCTACACTTTCAGAACTGCTTAAGGTAAATGTGTTTTATTATTTCCATCAGGGATCTGATGTTCATGTTTTTACACATAATACAGGTTTTATGGTTCATGCAAATTGTATATATTTTTTATTGAATTTCACAAACATTCTTGTTTGTTTTTTCCTCTCAGGTTAAAGAGGAGCTGTTAGTGGAGGCTTTGACCAAGAGGAAAACGGTGACTGCAAATGACAAGCTGATTCTGCCTTACAGCCACAGCGAGGTAAAGTACAGCCATCTACTTTCATCCTGCTCAACTGAACATTTGTGAAGCTCAATAAACCTCTTTTCTTCAGGCAATCACTGCACGAGACTCCATGGCCAAGTCGTTGTACAGTGCCCTGTTCGACTGGATCGTCCTGCGAATCAATCACGCGCTGCTAAATAAAAAAGATATGGAGGAGTCTGTTTCGGTATGGCGGGATCAGTATTAAATTTTTCATAAACTTTGACTGAACTCCAACCTTAAATTATCCCGTTGTCTCTGCATTATTTCAGTGTTTGTCTATCGGTGTGCTTGACATCTTCGGCTTTGAAGACTTCGAGACCAACAGCTTTGAACAGTTTTGCATCAACTACGCCAATGAGCAGCTTCAGTATTACTTCAACCAGCACATTTTTAAACTTGAACAGGTTAGTGGCTATTCGGGTCTTGATAAACTCTTTTTTTTGACTGGTGGTTTGATGGAGAAATGTGTTTGGTCTGGTTATAGGAGGAATATCAGTCTGAAGGAATCACCTGGCACAACATCGACTACACTGATAATGTTGGATGTATACACCTCATTAGCAAAAAGCCCACTGGACTCCTCTATTTACTCGATGAGGAGAGCAAGTAAGATTGTTAAACTGTCACTGGTTTGTTGCTTGTCTGCACTTCATTAAGTTAGTGCGAATAAGCTCCTATTTTAAGCTGCTTCTGCTTCTTATTCTTCGCCTGAGACTACATTTTGAAATGCATCTCCTCTTACAGCTTTCAAGCTGTGACCACCAAATTTGGTGCACACTTTTAGACTTTCCTGACTTTTGATGCTATGTCTTTTCTAAGTAATCACACTTACGGTTTTGGTAAATCGTAACAAAATGATAAAAAACATCATAGACTTTGAGGGGGTGAAATTTCAACCATTAAAGTATGTATCCTACATCTATATATTTCAAGGATGTCATCTGATTATATGGTGATTCATTTATCACTACTAAAGCTTTGCAATTAGCCAAGGACATCCTAACAATGTTAAATCATGCTAGACACATGGTAAAACATTATATCAACAGCATTTATAAAAAAGCTAAATGATTCACATTTAAAGGTATATTATAAATATGGTAATACATTTAAAAAACAGGCTAATTCTTGTCAGCAACGTGTTATAACCTGCGCACATTTTTCATGTTAGCAACATTAAAGATGCTTTTCTCATTTTCTTAAAAAAGGTAACTTGTCTATTTATTATATCAGTGTGTACTAAACACTGTAGCAACATAATTCATGCAAACAACATTAAAACATTTTTGTCATCTCAATTCACATGTGAATTCATGTTAGTGTTAAAACCTGCTAATTTTTGCTGGCAATGTGCTAACCATGTAAGAAACTTGATAGCAACACATTCATGACAGCAATGCATTAGCCACATTAGAAAAAGGAGCAAAATGCTCATTTACGCTAGCAGTTTTGAAACCATGTTAGAAATGTTAAAGCAACACATCAATTCAATACTAGCAGTGTATAAAAAACACGTTAATTCACAGTAAATGCTGCTAGATTGTATTTAGGCCAGGCTTTCTCAAGTCAACATAGTGTGTCCCAACAACGCAATTTTGTTAATTTTGTCATTTTGGCCTTTTGTTTTTAGCTTTCCTCATGCCACTGATAAAACCTTGCTGGCCAAGTTCAAGCAGCAGCACCAACAGAACCATTACTTTGTGCCGACTCCAGTGATGGAACCGGCATTTGTCATCCTCCATTTTGCTGGGAAGGTCAAGTACCAGATTAAGGTAAAGGAAACAGAAGATAAGAAAATATAATATATATATAACCAAAGTAGTTCAAATTGCATTTACAAAATACCTTTTGTTTAGTACACTTAGTAAGAAATAATTGTAGTGTATAATAATTTAAATACAATTATTATTATGAATATTATTAATAATGTTTATTGTGTAATCTTTATTATGTTTTATTTGCTAAGCCCAGATAGGTACAATAAAATAAACAAGCAAAATAATTCCATAAAAATATACAAAAATGACCTTACCTATTATTTTAAAATATATGAATTATTCATATTTTTTGAGCATTAATATTACTAACATTAATTACGTTAACATTAGTACTTTGCTATTATTCAGTTTGTCTATGTTAATTATCTGCGACAGGATTTCCGTGAGAAGAACACTGATCACATGCGTCCAGATATCGTGGCTCTCTTGCGCAGCAGTGACCGGTTTTATGTCCGCCAGCTGATCGGGATGGACCCGGTGGCCATGTTTCGATGGGGGATCCTCCGTGCCACTGTCCGCGCTCTGGCCGCCTTCAATGAGTCTGGTCGGCGCTGGGCAGCCAAGACTGCGGGTAACCCATGGATTAGTTTCAGATTATCCCAAAACTTTGGATTTTTAAGGTCTAAGAAGGTGTTATTTATAGCCTGCACATGAGAAAGCTGCCCAGTGACGCAAGTAGTCATATTTAGAAGGATTCCAGTGTGATTAAACTAAGAAGGGATATTAAAAATGCAGCAGCAAGCAGCAATTACGGAGCCAAGCAGTTGATAGGCAGAATGAGCAAGCAAAACAAACCTTTATTGAAGGCATTTCAGGATTTTTTGTTACAATAGATAAAACAAAATCATAGATGCATTGACTAGTAAAATTATTCAAAGTCTGTGCGAAATCACAATTTGCAATTTTTATTTTGCTACCGTACATTGTTATTCTTTAGGTCAGCTATCACCAAACTTGTTCCTGGAGGTCCAGTGTCCTGCAGATTTTAGCTCCAACCCTAATCAAACACACCTGAACAAGCTAATCAAGGTCTTACTAGGTATACTTGAAACACCCAGGCAGGTTTGTTGAGGCAAGTTAGAGCTAAACCCTGCAGGGCACCGGACCTCCAGGAACAAGATTGGTGACCCCTGCTTTAGGTGAACATTTAATCTGTGCAAGTTAATTCACGAAAAGTCTTCAATTAATGTCTGAGGATTTGCTTTTTTGTTTGGATTGGTGGTCTTGGATTGGCTTCTCTTACATTGTACTGTAAGTTTGACCCTTCTGCCACACAATTCTTAGCCATTCATTTGCTGTGGTCAAATTAAAGTGATAATGACTCAAAGTTTGGTGACTAAATGTAAAAGCTTCACCAATATGAAGCCTAAAGGCTGATTTATACTTCCGTCATACTTATACTTCCGTGGCCGTCGGCGACGTTGACGTGCACCTCTCAAAAAATGTACCGTGTACGCTTAGCGCAAGCTCTGTTATTAGTCGGCTTGGTATCGCTGATAAGTGTGGGCGGAGCTGAGAGCCGCGCGCCTGATGCAGAGAGTTTTTACGAGTGTGGAGTCCCGTGAAGGAGCTGTGAATGGAGACTGTTGTTTTGTGTTTACCTTATGATTAAAGTTGTTGCACGTCCGCTGGTTCTCGCCTCAATATGAGCGAATTTGAGCCACTTGTACATTAAGGAAGCGTTCATAAAAAACAAAACACCAGCAAAGAAACTCGACACAGAGAAACATAAACACCTACTGCCAGCTAGCGTTTCGGAAGTGTATGGCAGAGAAACAGAAACAGCGTGCAGAAGTATAAATGCACAGCTATGTGCGAGGCTTGCGCCGTGGGTAACGCCGATCACTTGACGCAGAAGTATAAACCAGGCTTTAGACGGATATTAGCATCATGCTAGCCCAATTGTTGCTGAAGTAAAGAATGTATCACGGAACCCAAAACTTTTTTCCCTACCTAATCTCAAGCCAATCTTTGCTTTAATTTGATCTAAAATTAAATAAAAATAATAAATAATTCAAACCAGAATGCTGCTCTGAATCTACTGAGGCCAGTCTTATAGTGGAAGTATACAAAAGTAGTGCAGAGTTATTGCTTTGCAAGTTTGCAGTTTAACTTTTAGCTAAATTTATTAGTGTGCAAATTTCACAACACTATTCGAGAGCAATTTGAATTCTCTAACTTTCATGTCACTGTGCACATGTGTCATGTCACTAGGAGGAATTTTTAAATTTTTTTTTACTTGTATGATGGCAGTTTAGGTTAAAGACTCCAAATTTGGTGCGTTTAATGTTTAGACTGACTTCTATCTGTGCACCGAATTTCACAACTATCCTTCAGTGAGCTACTATACACTCCTTTGGTATTTAGCCCCTATATGGGTGTAAGATTGTTAGCAAGCTGTTTTGGGTGGGGTCGCGTGTCGAAATAACGCCGTCAATACTGTTTGTCTATGTGTGTGGATGTACAGGTGTGGTCAGACCAAACTCCAGAGTTCCACTTGGAGAGCTGCAGAGGTCCAACGTGCCCATCGAGCGGATGTACCGGTAAGCTTTGGACCCGGGTTTGGTGTGGCTAGAAAACAGAAAGAGAGAGGAAGTATTGTGAGGAACTTGATCTCTTCCTGTCCTTTTCGTTGCCTTTGTGTGGCAGGTGATCATGTGACCAGCTCTCTCTACAAAAGGCACATTGCAGGCCGATTCTCACAGTAATCTCATACGCCCCGTCCCATTTTTCTCTCTTGAGTTTTGATTCAACACCTACCGGGCCAAGGAAAACATGTTCAGGTCATATTACATCTGAAAAGAAAGAACGACCATAATAATGTAGATTTATTAAACCAATAAAGCACCTTTGACATTGTTATTAAGTAGATTTAATGTAAAAAATAAAGAGTATTTTATGATAAAAAAATACAACTTTGCCAATGTTTAATTTAGATATTAAAGATATTAAGATATTTAATAAATAATACAAATATGAAGTATTTTTGTATGTATTTTACTGAATCATTTTGTTATAGCTGCTCCCACGTATTTGCTTTATTTTAATATCATTTCTGCCCTGACCAAATAAAATGTAGTAAGTTTAATTTATTAAATATTAATAAAAAAAAAATTGTTATCTAATAAATGTTTTGGTCATATCAAATAACGGAAACAAATTGATCTTAATTCCTCAAAAGCCTGCTAAATGAATACATGTGATCATCAAGAGGGCAATATTAAATGTTGATCAGATATGAATTATTTTTGCAAACGTCTTTGTCTTAACATCTAACCTGGACATGTTCTTCACAGATATTTTGTGAGAATCTTTGAGTACTTTTTCTCCTGCAATGTCCCTGTGCTTTCCCCGTGGTGTTTATCAAAGGTTTCCCCCCCCCTCAGTTACTGACCTGTGATCAGTTTTACTAAAGTTTAACCCATACGGTCAATAAAGCTGGTCATAGATCAGCAGCACCTGCTGGTGGCGTCCGCCCTCGAGTGACTGTGTGTGTGTGTGGTGTTTGTTTTCAACAGCCACGCTCCTATGCTTGATTTCTCCTTTGATCATTCAGAGGAGCGCCCTCTAGAGGTTTTTGAGGACATCTTTGCTAGTTATGAGAGTAAAAAGTAAGTGGACTTGAGCAGAACGCTGAGGTCAGACAGGGAGAGCTTGGAGGCTTGGGAAGACTGGCTTTCTGGTATTCTGAGCAAACTCAAATACCACATTCAGACGTTGGGAGATTCCTGAAACTAGAGCCATTCTAGTCTTTATGTGATCAAAGGGCAAGCCGGAGTTTGTATTTAACCTGGTTTGTTTAAGGAAATCCACAATTCACAACATGTACTCATGTAAATCCCTGTTGGGACCCTGCGGGTTTATTTAGTGCTCCCAAGTGAGAAGGAAACCATAAAGTATCCTTTTATTGTGGAAGCAGGTTCACTTTCTGGTTTTGTAACGCTATTAACAGTACCTCCCCAGCCCCCATTGCCAATCCCCCCTGTTTGACCTCCTGCTGTTCTGATCCATTTGGTAAGTGAACCAGTGCATGAATCCAGGCCTTTGCAGAGTGGGGTGCCGACCCCTGCCTGTTTTAACACCCTGTCAGGTCAAAACCAGAGTAACAACAGCATGGATTCACCACTGAAGCTTTCAAGAATAGGTCACAAAATCAAACCGAATTTAACACATTTGCCTGCTTTTCTACATTAAGGGTTCTGTTTTTGTGGTGGAGGGTGTGTCCCCAAAGTCTGTTAACAACAATGGTGTTGGGTTTCTTGTACCTTCCTCGTACATCTTACCTATTCCCTCTGTTCCCCTCCCCAATTCTCCAACCTTTGCCTCTTCGGTCTGAATCAGGGACATGCATGCACAAATCATCAATTCCATTAAGGACTTGCAGTTGGATGGAGAAGATCCACGTAAGCTGCTGCAGTCCTGGGGTCGCCTTCGGTTCCCGCGCCATGCCCTCCAGTGAGTTTGACCCCTGACTCCAAGTCAGTCCAGAATGGATGGCTCCACTTTGCCGAGCTGTCATGCTTTGGCATCGAAGCCAATGCTTATGGCTCCTTGCTAAGCTTAGTTCTGAGAAACATTCCCTGTTCCCAAACTTTCACAGCGTTTCTTTCCATCTGATTAACTGTGTAACCCCAACCGCCCTTAACCCTGCACTAATAATACTTATCTAACAAGTATGCCAATTATTTTTAGATGGCTTCATAATGGTGTATGTTAGAGGAAGGGCAAGTTTATGAGCTGAAAACAGTGTGATCTTCATTAGCGCAGACTTTAGCTGCTAGCATGTTGCATGAGCTTATTAGTTTCCAAGACCCACCCATTGAGTCTGTAATGTTTTATGAGGTGTGGAAAGCTGCAAAATCATTGCTTATAGAGACCACAGACATGGAGTACACATGAACTAACCTTGTCATCCACCCTAAAGTAGGAATACCTGTCCCGTTGATCCCATTCCTCCCTCCCATAACATTCCTGTTTTATCGCAAAACCACCTTTGTTGTATACATCTTCCACATGTTGGGTTTAAAAACAGAGAATACTGCAGATTTTGTAGGTTTCAGTGCAGAAGGTGGATAAATTCAAGTCCTTGAATGTGGACCTAACTCTTTCCACACCATCAACAACAAATCCTGCATCTGCCTGCTGGTTTCTAGGATCACAGACATTATGAAATTATGGAATCCAATGGGGTTGTTAGACAGATGATTGTTCTCGAATGTTATCGACTTGGCTGTTTTCACATGATTGCATAATCAAGCCTTGCGTATTCTTCGTTATGAGATGCTCCATTAGAACTTCTTTAGTGCCTAGGTGGCCTTACTCATGCCCTATGAATGAGTGCATGGCTGACTCTACTAACATGATGCATACCTCTGCTTCTAATTCCAACAAACCACCAACACTGTCCGTCATCTTTCTCCACAGGAAAAGCAAGAATCCCAAGACCAAGCAACTCATTCCCAAGGTAAAGTTTTCCCAGTGCTCCTTTTCCCAAATGGAAGAACTGTTGTTTGGAATTCATTGTGCTGTAAGTGATTTCTGCTGGGTTATTAACTAGGCTTTAAATATGTCTATTTTTAAGCTTGATTGACTGCTTTAATTCCACATTAAGACCTGGCACACCAAGATGATTTTTGCTCCCGCTTAACAACAAGGTTTTATACCTTATGACTAAACAAAGAGTGCCAATGTGAGGGTTCACAACACATAAAAGAGTAATTTAAAGAAAACGCCTCTAGATCACTTATTTGGTTTGATGCAGGATGTTAAAAATTAGTTAACCAATGAGATTGACACTTTTATTTTTGTGCATAAATAATTATTCAAGGTATTTTGAAGTTCATTATTGAGATATTTTGACTTATTAAATGTCCGCATATGTCTAGAGGCAATCCTCTACCTAATAACATGATAAAATGTTAGCATTTGCAAGTTAGCGTTTGCAGCACAGCTGGTACTTTCTTCTTTCCATCATCATTTGTGAAAGTGTAAAGTATCCACCATTGTTTATGACTTTCCGTTTCATGTGCGGTGTTGGGTAAATGTTTTAAAGACTCCACCGCTAGAACCCTGGCTGGAATGAGAGTTTCCATGCCGTCATTTAGCCATGGCACTCGCATGGTAGAAAAAAGTCTCTTTGTCTCAAGAGATTCACTCACTGTTTCTATGTGTTTGGGCAGAACCTGCTGGACTCTCGTTCTCTGAAGTTCATAGTGGGCCTCCACGACAGAACCACCAAGTCTTTGCTTCACCTACACAAGAAGAAACGTCCTCCCAGCATCAGTGCCCAGTTTCAAGTAAAACTATATTAGATTATCCTGGTTATTCATGCCTTGTTTTAGGTGGTACAGCATAGAAAACTAAAGAAACTTATAATGGTTTGGTTCCACTTAAGGGAGATAAAATTGTGAATCAATTTTAATTTTGGGGTAAATTTTGGAATCTAAAAAAATGCTGTTAGCTTAGCAACATGTAACAAACATTTTCCACCATACGCTCTGCAAGACTTATTTGTGTGATTGGAAAACCACTAGCAATGTAGGTCTTACTAGGTTTTGTAACAACTAAAATATATTTGAAATGCTAGCATCATGTGTTATTCTTCATTAGATGTAATAAACTCGAACCTTTTCATCTGGTCTTCCACTCAATACTATTTCTCATCTCTTTTTTGTAGACATCTCTAAGTAAGCTTCTGGAAACACTGGGGAAGGCAGAACCATTTTTTATTCGATGCCTTCGTTCCAATGCCGAGAAGGTGCTCAAAACACGTATTTGTTCACCATTATCACTAATTTAAAAAAGGAGGTCTTCTTTTGAACAGTATAAGTATGCATATTAGAAAATGGACTAAATAATTTTTCCCATTATATTTCAAATTCAGAAGGAAATGTGTTTTGATGAGGCACTCATTCTGCAGCAACTGCGGTACACAGGCATGCTGGAAACAGTGCGAATCAGACGGTCAGGTTATGGAGCTAAATACACCTTTCAGGTAACACAATACCTTGGCCTTGTGGTTTTGATTAAACAATAATGCTAAGCTCTAAACAAATTGTTTAATATATCTCTGTTACTGCATTATAGGAGTTTACTGAACAGTTTCGTGTGTTGCTGCCAAAGAATGCTGCGTCCCTGGAGGACATATCATCTCTGTTGCTCAAGCTTGGCTTTGACCACACTACCTACCAGATTGGAAAAACCAAGGTTGGTTGGGTACCACAATGAGCCTAATTGACAATAGCTTTCCATATATAGATGAATATAGTTGAATTAAATTTATTCTGTATATGTGTTTGCATCATAGTTTATGCACATTGTTTTCTTATCAGATAAAATGTTTATCCTACTCAGTTTTGCACATACATTTTTTAGGAACATCTTTCAAATGTATGTGCATCTTGCCATCTCCATTTTAAAATGCACATAACATAGAGGGATGGAAGTCAATCTAGTTATTGACTTGACATTTATATCTGTTATTGTTCTTTTCCCACAGGTGTATCTTAAAGAGATTGAAAGGCAAAAACTTCAGGACATCTTGCACAAGGATGTCATGTGCAAAATAATTTTCTTGCAACGCTGGTTTAGATCAAAATTGGAGAGGAGGGAGTTTATACGAATGAGAGAGGCAGCCATCTTGATCCAGGTATATCAAAAAGCATTGGACAAAGTGTCTTGTGTTGAGCAGTCTACTCATGTCTGATGTTTCATTGGTCATGTCTACAGCGCTCATGGCGTAGATTTCGCAAGGAGAAGTTCTACCAAGCAGCGCTTCTGATCCAGACAGCATGGCGAGGATCCAAACAAAAAGCTCAATATCAAAAAACACGAGGCTCCATTACAAAGATACAGGCACTTGCTAGAGGGCAATCGGCTCGCAAACGGTATATAGTTTCATCCAAAAAAATAATTCTGTAATCGTTTGCTCATCCTCCACTGATTCCAAACATGTAGAACCACTTTAAATTTTCAATTTTGGTTAACTCCTGCTTTAATACACAACATTTGCTCAATGAATGTGATTTGTTAAGTTTTGGATTTTTGCTTGTTAGGTACTATTTCCTAAAGGAAGAGAAAAGGAAGGAAGAGGAAGCTCGGAGGAAGAAAGCGGCAGAGGAGGAAGCAGCTCAGCAAGCCAAGGAAGCTGAAGAGGCTGTTAGACGTGCTAAAGCGGAAGAAGAAAGGGCCAGGCAAGCCAGAGAGAAAGAGGAAGCAGACAGAAAACAGAAAGAGCAAGAGAAAAGGGCTGCTCAGCTTGCATTAGAGGCTGAACAGCAAGAGGAGAAGCCACTACAACAACCAGAAGTACCAACATTAGGAAAGCATCCTGACCAAGACAAGACACTAGTGCTGGATCACAATAAAGTTCCTGTCGGTGTAGAAATTGAAGGTAAAAGCAAAGCCAATCTGGATGATGTGTCCGTGCCAAAAGTGCAGAACCGTGCTGAGAAAGTTCCTCAAGTAGTGGCTGGTCCTCAACCTGAGGCCAAGGAGCAAGAGAAGCAAAGTGAAAATGAATCTATCACTCCTCCTAGAGATGAAAATACTCAAGCTAAACCTATGACTCCTGAAACTCCAACTGGGCAAGGCCAAAACCGGGCTCCTTCAATCTCCAAACTTCCACCATCAAGAAGTCTGGAAAAACGGGAGCTTAGGAGACAACGTGGCCTAGAGCACAACCAGAGAGAAAGTGAACGAGCAGCTTCAGTCGGAAAAGAGGAAACTCCCTTGAAAAGCAAAACTCTTGATAGTCCTGGAAAAGCAGACAACAAGTTGAAGGAGCGGTCTGATAGCAAATGTCTCGATAGTCCTGGAAAAGCAGACAACAAGTTGAAGGAGCGGTCTGATAGCAAATGTCTTGATAGTCCTGGAAAAGCAGACAACAAGTTGAAGGAGCGGTCTGATAGCAAATGTCTCGATAGTCCTGGAAAAGCAGACAACAAGTTAAAGGAACGGTCTGATAGCAAAGAGTTGGATCAGTACACATTTGTAAAGGTGACACCTTGGAAAGGAGACAAAAACAAGAAAGATCTTAAGGATCCCCCACAGGAACTTGTACGACCCACTACCTTACCCTTAGACATCCCTTCTCCTGGGATCAGAAGAAATGGCTGTAGTGACTCTGGAATTGCGTCTCAATCTGTAATTTCCAAAGAAGAAGCCAGCAATAGGAAGGAACCATTGAGAAGCAACACTCAGCCAGAAAACCTCATAGCAGGACATCATAGTTTAGAGGATAAAAACATGAAAACTCTCCAGTAAGATTTCCTTTTTTGTGATATCCTTCCATTTGTACATTCTTGCATCATTTGGTCCTACAATGATTCTAACAATGCTTTACATTGAATTTTTCCAATTTTATCAGGAATCGTGGGATCTCTATGTCACTTGATGATGTGTCCAAAATAGGTGGTTCATCACAGGTAAGTTGATTTGACTTGTTAACATTTTTGTTTTACTGGTTCCAATGCAAGCTTTCCACTGGGGATTGCATACAACCAGAGAACCATTCTGCTGTTCTGCTTACAATTGGTACTTTAGGATTGTGCATTACAAATAAACATTCATTTCAGCTTAAGTTGATCATGCTTCTCTGGCTGATTCAGGGCAAAGCTCGACAAAGACGCAAGCAGCGGCTCGCCTTTGCACGAATATGTGTCCCTATTATAAGTCTTGAAATGGAGGACGCAGAGTACATTCCTTTGGTTCCGTTAAGTCCACTTGAGGTGTTGTATTGCAACCTGATCTTAGATGCCGTCTTGGGGAGCTGTGGTGTGGGACCTGCTGGTGGATTAAGTGCTTGAAATCATGGGAGGGATTGCAGATACCTGGACTTTTTGCTATACTGAGGAGCCAGTACTACTTTCTTATGAATCTGGGCCAAATGCACAGGGTTAAGCTGTAATCCCCAATTGTAATTTTTGATTCCACCTTGGTGTGGGCTTCTCCAAGCCTCTTTTTTCCCCCATTAAAGATTCTCCTGCAAAGCAAAATAAAATCTTGCTGGTGTATCCCAAAGGCCTTTAGTCTGTTGTCCAGTCAGCACAGTTTTTGGACAAATTTTAAATGCTGTACTGTCAGATACCAAGTTACTGACTTAAATGTGCACACTGGGATGATTTCCACTTGAATATATTGCATGACTAAACAAAGAGTGCAAAAAGCCAAATTTATTGATTTATTTGCAAATTATTAATTCATTTATGCACAAAACTGAATATCACATAAAACATTTAAATAAGAACAAAATTGTAGTTTCCTGAGAAACCGGTGGCAAATATCAAAAGAAAAATGAGGTTCACTGTGGTAGGTAAAGCTGAGGAATCGCATATTACACAGGATTCAATGGTGAATTTAGTTTCACTTTCACTTTTCTTTCATGGCTTAACTTTTTCCTGCAAACTTTTAATCATGTTTGTTTGCTGTAGTGAAGGAGGTTAAACAGAAGTTGAAAAAGCAGTGCAGCAAGCAAATGTCAGAAGCATAAAGTTGCACAGCGCCACCTTGTGCACAGAAGTATTTCTATTTTAAATCAAGCGCCATCTAGTGTCAGGAAGTGATTTTGCATGTTCACTCAGCTCATCGCCAGTGAAAATTGCTTGGGTATGAATGCTAAAATGCCTAGAAAAATATGAATGATAGGTGCAAGTGATTTTCTTCCCAGTATGCATGAGCTTTTGTCATATTTGGCTAAAATGGCTTTCACTACATTTTACTTTGACACTTAAGGGGCTTTTTTAAAACTGTACAAACTGGAAAACAGACTAAATCTTCAAATAGTAATCAGAAACCACTTCAGACTTATTGCTTCTATCGTCACAGAGTTTTTCAGTCTTTCAAATATGCATTGATTTATTTTCAGGTAATCATTGCACTTTATAATTACCCTGATTTGGGATCCAAATGGGAGGTATTTACTTGACCCGCTTTAGCTTCCTCTAAGGTGTTATCTACACAGGAAGAAGGAACATTCAATGTGACACACTACCCATTATGCCATTGTTACTTAATCAGCACCAGTTTGTTAATATGCAATAAGCTGTGCGGCATAAAACTAAGTGTTGATTCATTTTGGTGTAGACGCATTCCGCCATTGAGGCTGGTCCTGACAGATCGAAGGCCAACACGTTAAAGGAAAAAGTCCATGACACCCACAGTCTGCAAGATGCCTTGCCTGTTCAGCCATCAACACCAGAGAGGTATTATCCCACCTACCAGTATTACCAGTTGAATCACCTTCTGTTCCCATCAAGCAATTTTTTCTTTGCCAAAATTTTTGAAGAGGACTATTCATCTGCAGCGTCTCTTGAGAATATTCTACACATTTCACAAGTCAGAAATGTGGCTACATTTACATGCACACAAATAATACGATTATTTACGATAACCAGAGCAAGAACTTAATTGCAATATAAGGTTTACATGTAAGGAGCAAAATTCGTTATCCCTTTAACATGCTATTTCCATTATTCATATTACAATTGTTGTTGTTTTTCTTACCGCTGTTGTTTTTGTTCTTCACTTTAAAGCACAAATAATACATGCGTAATGGACAAATAACCTGCTTTTTCGACATTAAAGAAAAGTGATAGCAATGCCACTTTAGCTTGGTTGGACTGTGCTGCGTTTACGTTCTATGCACAGTTTGCGAGCTTTGGTTAGAACGACAACAATACGTTTAAGATGTTTACATGCCTCTAGGCCCTTTTGACCTTATTCTACATGTACAAATTGGTGCCACCATTGGAATCTTATTAGCTCAAGACTTCCATTGATTTTTTTAGACGTTAAAAACGACTCATTATGCTGCTTGATGTTGCAAACTGATATTTTTTTATTATATTATTGTACTTTTTATGTATAGCCAGGAATGTTTGTCGAGCAAGTCGTTAGTACTAGTAGTTTTCTGCCGTTTATTATTCCTAGTCATTTCTCCCATAGGCAACTAAAAAATCAGCAAACGCCATTTATGGTAATATAATTATGCTTACTGCAATTATAAACTTAATCACATTATTTGGATTGAATTATTGTGTTTAAATCGCATTATAATCTCGTTAAGATTTAGACTCTGTGTGAAATTGAGCATAGCTAGAAACTTTAATAGATTTGCATAGAGCTATACTGTCTACAAAGAATAAATGACTCTCCCGGAACTTTGCACCCAAATGTGTAGTCTTATCTATAGCAGAGCATGATCACACAGGAAATGTGACTCATTAGGACTCATGGGAAAATACTTGCCTTGCTTGCCTGGTTTACATCAGCAGTACCTACTCATATGTCTGAGTCTTGGCATAGGTTACAGACTCCCTTATATAGATATAGAGCATCTGCTAAGAGATTAGACAAATTCCTTAAATTCTGAGTGTTTTGATGGTGAAATCACTTGCTTAATGGGACCTCCCAGCATGCTGTGCTACTGTTTTACTAAGGTATCCGCTCGATAAGTTATGACGTATGGGAGAGGTGTGATGTATGAACAGAATGTTGTTTCATGGTAATGATATATTTCATGATATCGTTATTTATACAGAATGTTATTCCAGAACATCAACAAAAAGAGTTATAATATATAAACTTATATATTTCAGAAATGAAAACGACTTTTACTCTTGGATTTAGACTTTGTTAGACATAGTAGTGATGCATGATATCTGATTTCTACTGATATTTTAAAAATCCTTTTAGCTGAGCTGATATATTTTCTGTTTACATGTTTTTGGGAAGCGTTCATTTACTGATTCGGTTTTGAGATCATTTTTTTTATTATTAAGTGTTAGCTTCTCATAATAAATTACTTGTGATTTTTGATAAACCCCAATTGATGCTTTGTTCTTAGGTAGAACTAACTTTGTTTATTAAATTTAGTTTATTATTAGCTGCTTCTGAGAGCTATTGAAAAGAAAAAGGATTAAAAGAACAGATACCAAAGTCTCAAAGTCATTAAGTCAACACTTTTTTCATGTATTCTGACCAATATATCAAAAGACTAGGCGGGCATTAGAACCCTGGGGAGGCTGTTAGCTGACAGAGGCTATATCGCTACACAAATGACTATATATATATATATATATATATATATATATATACTAAGGAATATTGTACACTGAGTTATTCTGTACTCGCATTCTGTTTTAACTCGCTAATCCAAAACTGTTTATAACTGGTAAAAGTTCACCTCAGATCATTAACCTGATTTCATTTCACATGAGCAGCATCTTGCTCAATCACATTAGTTAGCCACACCCACTCTTTTTACACGTTACAATTTTTGTCCATGCTAATCATATATACTGTCATACCACACAGTCATAACACAAGGAATGCAGTTTTCAGGTCAAAACCTCTAGTGCATTTATGTGATGTTTATGGCAACCTGTTCATCATATCACACATTAAAGCAAATCTTGTACAAAATCATGGTGTATACTACAGTCTCAAGACTGCTGCATCCCAGACACAAATATTTTAACGATTCAATTAATCAGTTCATCTTTATTCCTATAGCGCTTTTCCAATGTAGATTGTGTCAAAGCAGCTTAACAAAGAAGTTCTAGTAAATTGAAACTGTGTCAGTCCAGTTTTCAGAGTTGAGTTTCAGTTTCGTTCAGTTCAGTGTGGTTTAATTTTCACTGCTGAAAGTCCAAACACTGAAGAGTAAATCCATAGATGCGCAGCTGCACAAGTCCCAAACCAAGCAAGCCAGTGGCGAGGAACAAACTTCACCAATTGACGAAAGTGAAGGAAAAAACCTAAAGAGAAACCAGGCTCAGTTGTTTATGACCATTTCTCCTCTGGCCAAACTTCCTCTTCAGATTTATAAAGGATGAATTTACAATGATGATTTTCATAAGTATTAAAGCGCACTGTAAGCATGTATTAGTACCATTTGTTAAGCCGCCACATGTTTGTTCGTTTTGTAACTGACTTCATTTGCCAATGGGGTAAATGACTACAAATATTAAACGTCAAGAAACGGTCAAGCTACTTTCTCTACAAACAAGTGTGTTTATGACTATACATAAAAATAATATAATAGTACAACTTATTTTATGGTTTAAAATCAATGGAAGTTAATAAGACCAGAAGTTTTGGGTTCCAGTAGGTCAATAGTTTCATTGGTCAATGATTGAATAAACCATTTGGACCCCAGAAAAAACTGTGACATCAGACTTAACAGTTGGATTATTATTAATAAAAGCCAACACATGTTTACACAACTGTGCAATTTTATTCAATAGGACAACAGGTTTTTTCAGAAAGATCCTGAAGAAGCGTCCTCATAAAGAAGCGCAGACCCCAGAAGACGGAGACATCAGCCTGGCGTCCCTTTTGGATCATAAAGAAGGTGCTTATAAATATTAGAAATCATGATTTATTTATTAGATCATTCTGTAGCACTTTATTTTAGCTTAATACTTTTCTAATTTGCTGCTTATTAATAGTTATTAAAGTAGTAGTTGGGTTTATGTATTGGGTTGGGTTAGGGATGTAGAAAAAGATCAAGCTGGATATGTACTTTAGAAGTACTAATGAACAGCCAATATCTTAATAATAGACAACCACTAATTATTAGTGAGAATTGTCCTTATGGTGTTTTTGATCATGCTTTTCTGTCAATCATTCTGTTGTCTGTTTTTCGTAGCCACTTCTCCGACACGCTCGCACAACTCAAAACCTCAGTTGGGCCGTCCCGGTCGCACGCCCAGCATCATGATCAGTCACTCCACGAATCGAGCCTCCGAACAGTGGAACGCATCATTAAACCGTGTAATCACCAACGCCAATGAGCTGCGCCATCTTGATGAGTTTCTGGGCAATCAGGTCTGAAAAATACACCACTGTATGAGTTTAAAGGGAACCCTTTTTGTTAACACTGATACCTTAACACTGGAACTACTAGAATTCTCAGACTACTAGAATTGCCATATAGCGCTCATTCTCATATAAGATGGCATAATTACACTCAAAGCTTCTATTGAGATATTAAAATTAAGCTTTGAGTGACTGTCATCATATTTAGTGAAGACATCACCCTAAAAATACAATCATTTTGATAATACAGTCTATAAATATATAGTTAGGCTACGTTAGACCACCTGCAAATTTCCACAACTCACTTTCATTTTCACTTTCTCAAGCAGGGGAGAAGTACAGTGGCCGGGAAGTGCAAAACAACATTACAAAGTGATCTTGAGACAAATTTACATTTTGAAAAACATTTTTTACCCATCGTAAGTCACAATTACATAGGAAAAACTATTTCAGAATCAGAATCAGAATCAGTTTTATTGCCAAGTGTGCTTCACACACACAAGGAATTTGTTTTGGCAACAGAAGCTTTCAGTGTACATAAAGTGACGAGTGACAACACAAAATTAAATACAAGAAAGAAAAGGCAATAAACATTAAACAGAGATGCAGTTAGTCAAAAAGATCTGGATGTTGAATGTATGTACAGATATGTTGTAAATATACAGGTTATAAGGTGCTGTGTACAAGTGCGTATGAGAAAGTATTGCACGTTTATTGCACAGTAGGGGAATATTTAACTGTTCATAAGGTAGATGGCCTGAGGAAAGAAACTTTTCCTGTGTCTATCTGTTTTTGTGCTTGGTGCTCTGTAGCGCCGACCAGACGGTAACAGTTCGAACAGGTAGTGTGCTGGGTGTGAGGCGTCCAGAGTGATTTTACGAGCCCTTTTACTCACTCTGGAAGAGTACAGTTCTTGAAGTGTGGGAAGGGTAGTGCCAGTGATTCGTTCAGCAGATCGGACTATTCGCTGTAGTCTACGGAGGTCGGTTTTGGCAGCTGAGCTGAACCAGACGGTGATTGAAGTGCAGAGGATGGATTGGATGACAGCTGAGTAGAACTGTACGAGCAGCTCCTGTGGCAGGTTGAACTTTCTCAGCTGACGAAGGAAGTACAGTCTCTGCTGGGCTTTCTTTACAATGGAGTCTATGTGAATGTCCCACTTCAGATCCTGAGAGACGGTGGTGCCAAGGAACCTGAATGACTCTACTGCAGCCACAGTGCTGTTCATGATGGTGAGTGGGGGGAGTGCAGGGGGGTTTCTCCTAAAGTCCACTATCATCTCCACTGTTTTGAGCGTGTTCAGCTCCAGGTTGTTGTATCTGCACCATAAAGCCAGCCGCTCCACCTCCTGTCTGTATGCAGACTCGTCACCGTTCCGGATGAGGCCAATAACAGTAGTGTCATCCGCAAACTTCAAGAGCTTAATGGAGGGGTCTTTTGCAGTACAGTCGTTTGTGTACAGGGAGAAGAGCAGTGGGGAGAGAACACATCCCTGGGGGGCACCAGTGCTGATGGTGCGGCTGTCGGATGTGATTTTGCCCATTCTGACTAGCTGTTGTCTATCTGTCAGAAAGCTGGTGATCCATTGACAGACAGAGCTAGGGACAGACAGCTGGGTCAGTTTGTTCTCGAGCAGTGATGGGACGTTGGTGTTAAAGGCAGAACTGAAGTCCACAAACAGTATCCGTGCGTAGTTCCCTGGTTTGTCCAGATGTTCTAGGATATAATGCAGTCCCATGTTGACTGCATCATCCACAGACCGGTTTGCTCTATAGGCAAACTGCAGGGGGTCCAGCAAAGGTCCAGTGATGTCCTTCAGATAAGCTAGCACCAGTCTTTCGAATGACTTCATGGCCACAGATGTTAAGGCAACAGGTCTGTAGTCATTGAGTCCTGTGATCTTTGGTTTCTTTGGTATTGGGATGATGGTGGAGCATTTGAAGCAGGATGGAACTTTGCGCTGTTCCAGTGATCTGTTGAAGATCTGTGTGAAAATGGGAGCCAGTTGGTCCGCACAAGTTTTCAGACAGGCTGGTGAAACACCATCTGGACCTGGTGCTTTTCGTCTCCTCTGTTTACTGAAGATCTGACGCACATTATCTTTACTGATCTGAAGTGCCGGGGTGGAGAAGGAGATGGCTGGAGGTGTTGATGGCTGTTTACTGAGGATCTGATGCCCATTATCCTCACTGATCTGAAGTGCAGGGGGTGAGAGGGAGATGGCTGGAGGTGTTGAGAGCTGTGTAGGGAGATGATCCGGGTGGGTGTGAGGTGTCTGGTCAGAGGTGTCAAATCTACAATAGAAGATATTCAGCTCGTTTGCAAGATGTTTGTTGCAGTCGATACTGGGGGATGGCGTTTTATAATTTGTGATGTCTTTCAGGCCTTTCCATACTGATGCAGGGTCGTTGGCAGAAAACTGGTTTTGCAGCTTCTTGGCATAGCTTTTCTTGGCCACACCAATCTCCTTTGTCAGTGTGTTCCTGGCCTGATTGTATAAAATCCTGTCCCCGCTCCTGTAGGCATCCTCTTTTTCATGACGAAGCTGTCTAAGTTTTGGTGTAAACCATGGTTTATCATTGTTAAATGATAAGTAGGTCCTGGTAGGGATGCATAACTCCTCACAGAAACTGATGTATGATGTTACAGTCTCTGTGAGCTCGTCTAGGTTGGTGGCTGCAGCTTCAAAAACACTCCAATCAGTGCATTCAAAACAGGCTTGTAAGACCTGCTCTGTGTCGTTGGTCCATCTCTTAACAGTCCTTAATACTGGCTTAGTATTTTTAAGTTTTTGCCTGTAAGTTGGTATAAGATGAACCAGGCAGTGGTCGGAGAGTCCTAAAGCTGCTCTGGCGACGGAGCGATATGCATCCTTTATTGTGGTGTAGCAATGATCCAAAATGTTATTGTCTCTGGTGGGGCATGTGATGTGCTGTTTGAATTTAGGCAGCTCGTGTGTGAGTTTTGCCTGATTAAAGTCACCGAGAATGATAAAAGCAGAGTCCGGGTGTCGTTGTTCAGTCTCTGTGATCAGATCAGACAGCTGTTGTAACGCAGTCCTCACGTGTGCTTGTGGTGGAATGTAAACACAGACGAGAATGAACGAGGAGAACTCCCGCGGTGCATAAAACGGCTTACAGTTAATGAAAAGCGCTTCCACATCAGGACAGCACATCTTCTTTAACACAGTTACATCCGTACACCATCTCCTGTTGATGTAAAAGCATGTCCCACCACCGCGTGTTTTGCCCGTTGACTCCGTATCGCGATCTGCTCTGTACAGCTGAAAGTCCGGTAAGTGTAATGCGCTGTCCGGAATGGCTTCGTTCAGCCAGGTTTCTGTGAAACACAGCGCAGCAGAGTTGTTAAAGTTCTTGTTTTCGCATGAGAGCAGAAGTAGTTCGTCCATTTTGTTAGGAAGCGAGCGGAGATTCGCTAAATGGATGCTAGGCAGCGCTGTTCTGAAGCCGCGCTGTCTCAGCCTGACGAGCGCGCCAGCTCTTTTTCCACGCCGCCGGGTCTTGTATTTCTTCCACAAAGCAGCTGCTCCGCCGATGACAATGTTCCGCAAAACGCCAGAGAAATCAAAATCCAGTTGGTGATTAGTTGGTGTGCACTGCCGAATGTTCAGCAGCTCATCCCTGGTATAACTGATCGTGTTTGATAAACATAAAACAGGACAGACTAACAGAAATAGTGCAAACACTGAAGAGCTCCACACCGAGGCAGCCATCCGCGGCGCCATCATTTTACCATGGATGAAACAAATGTACATTTTAGAAAAAAAATTAAGACACAAAACACTTTTAGTGTTATCGAAATAAATTTACAAAGACAGATTCTTTATGGAAAGAGAATGTACCACACACCTGAAGAGACGCGGAATGTGTGTGTGACTTTGTAAACACAGGTTAACATTACTACTATAAAATTATGTTAATTATTAGGTTAATTATGTTATTAGGTTAACTATAAAAATGATGGTTTGACCAACCGTGATCAAACATTTTGTCATTTAGAGCTATTCTGAGAAAATATCAGCGTGAGAGTAAGTAGAAACATGTAAACATAAGAACATGGAAACAAGTTAACACAAGCCAACAACCAAAGCACGACAAATCATCACCTTAGAATTATAAGGTTCTATCTGACATTTTTGTCAAAATTGAGTTGACATATTTTTGTTAAATGACAGCTTATTTACATTATGGGATGTTTTTTTATGAGTTGATTACATTTTAAGACGTTTTATTTAAAAAACAAATGGTACAAAAAAAACTTTGAAGCTCAATATCTCAGAATCATTCAGAATGCAGATAGAATCTTATAATTCCAAGGTGACGATATGTTGACTGATAAAAATATCAAAACCGACCCCAATGTGTAGTCCTGTATAGCTCAGTTAGATCGGTCGATTGATATGATTATGAAGCTTTTGACTTGGGTTCAAATCCCAGTGATGACATGTAAATTATAATTATTTCCTTACATTAATTTTAGTTATATACTGTTCTGCCACACAAATATTAAGATCAATAATGTTTACACTGACACCAAGTAATAATTTATTTGGTATGGGCATGTTTTGTTGCTGTGGAAAAGTGACGAATCTGCCAGTCTGCAAACGTGAATAGTTTACATCTGGAAAGGGTCACCAGTTAACACTGACACCAGTTAAACCGTAACACCGGCTTCCTTCAGTTTACTTTTAAGAGTCCTCAAGCAGATGTTTACACCGTGTAGACTTGACATCATGTCCGCGATTACAGCGTGCGAGTGGCCCTCGTTAAAATATTAAACACGTTGATGCAGTATGTCTGGTGTTTCCATCTGGTCCGCGTCCTTTAGAAACTCCAAACACTGATCACACGTTAAGCAAAACCGCATTAAGCTGCTTATGTGTTTGCCACAAAATGGGCAAAACATCCCACGACCAAAGTTCATGCTCGGTCACCATAAACTTTATTTACGACACGTACTCCACAACACGAATTTACCGCACTTACCATCAACGACAACAACACTTTTGTGTGGTACATTTTGCATCACTTCCGGTGTGTGGTACATTCCCTTTCCGTAAAGAATCTGTCTTTGTAAATTTGTTTCGGGACTGGTAAAAGTGTTTTGCGTCTTGTTAATTTTTTATCTAAATGTAAATTTGTTTCGTCCTTGGTAAAATAGTTTTTCCTATGGAATTGTGTCTTATAATTGGTAAAAAAATTTCCAAATTGTAAATAAGTCTCGAGCTTCGTAAAAATGTTTCACACTTTGTAATATTGTTTTGCACTTCCTGGCCACCACAGAGAAGGCTTTTATGCTGTTTTGAAAGACATATCTGAAGTAAAGTTATGTTTTTGCCAGCAGAAAGTTATGTTTTTGAATGAAGGAAGTTGCTAGGCAACAGAGGCAAGCATATTTTAAGTTACAGGGAAAAGTAGCAGACAACTGAAATGTATGCGGCCATTTTGACCACTGTGGTAATTCTAGGTAGAAATAATCAGAACTCTTTTAATAAAAATAACAATGTTTGAAGGAAATATACATATATTTAGTAAAAGTCAGGGGATTATAGATATGCGTTTTATTTCAACAAAGTTATTAAATTGCAAACATTTTAAATGGTCATAATTGGTACAGTTGTTCTAGTGTTAAAGGATAGTTTGCCCAGTTTGCCCTGTGGAACCCAAAAGATGATGTACTGAAGAAAGCTGGAAAAAAGATCAGCCATTCCATATCCATAGCTGGAACATACAATACCATGAAAGTCAATGTTCTTTCTTTTTAACGTTTCTCAGTATGTCATCTTTTGTGTTTAACAGAAGGTAGAGTCTCTTGAAAGTGAGTAAAGAGTGAGGAAACTTTCACTTT
Source organism: Danio tinwini (assembly GCA_903798205.1). Lineage (NCBI taxonomy): Eukaryota > Metazoa > Chordata > Actinopteri > Cypriniformes > Danionidae > Danio > Danio tinwini. The sequence continues at coordinate 5,806,534 of CAIGQZ010032594.1, forward strand.
TGGTTGAACAATATTTTAAATATAATGTAAAAGATGTCATTTAAAGGGATAGTATGTAATTTTCACCACTAGAGGGTGTGTATTCACAACAAACAAAGGTGTAAACAAAGGTGTTGTTTAATGGAATCACAGGAGTTTCAGTACATCCTACTCCATCATAAATAAATGTTTTTTTTTTAAATGTATATCTTTTATTGGTCTTAACAGAGGGTTTCCCTCTAACTGTTGATGTGTGACTAAAGAATGTAAAAAAATAATTTGTTTGTTTAGGTGAACGACCTGCGCTCACGGGGAAAGCAGCTTTCAGGAACGGAGCAAATCTTTATTAATGCAACTATGCAGTTTCGAGAAAACATCAAGGGGATGTACTCCATACCTGTGAGTAGAGAGAATACAACCCAATCATCTTAAGTCCTGTGCACACCAGGATGATTTTCACTCGCACTTATCACCAACATTTATCATCTTGAGACTAGGGCCAGACGGAATCTGCTGACATTTTTTGCCATTTCTGCACAGAATTGTGTTAAAAATCTGCAGATTTATGGGGAAATATTTTGGGAGTATCATAACTCAAACCTTAATATATGAAATAAAAAGCAATACCTTTTTAACTTGTATTTAATGTTTACAATGCAAATCCAATTAGCTCCACTTATTTGGTAAACAAAGCAAGTCTCTCATATAATATCTCTACTAAAAGACAGAAAATAAAACTTTACAGACTGCATTGTAAATAAATCATATGAATATTTTCATATTAGTCAATAATATTACTGTAAATAATAAAAAAAAATGAATAAATAGAAATTTACACATTTACACAAGTAAAAAACAGAATCATTGATGGGCTAAAAATCTGCAGAAATCTGCGAAATTCTGTGCGCGCAGATTCCGTGGCCCTACTTATGACTAAACAAAAGGCGACTGTGTGAAAGTGCCATTTTAAAAAACATTAAATAAACATTTCTAGCTCGTTTAGCTCGTCACTTAAAAAAAATGGTCGACTAATGAGATTGGTGCGTTTGTGCCTTCAGCCACTGAAGTTACAGTAGAACACCACTTGGTGGCGCTCAAGCTCAACTGTTTGACTGAAGATCAAATAGGATTTAATGGCGGGTTTCATTTCACTTAGTTTTCTTTCCTGACTTGTAACCTTTTCCTCCAGGCTTTTGACCTAGTGTTGAAAAGAATAAAGCTTACGCAATAAATAAATAAATAAGGAAAATTATGATAGTGACTGCCATTGACGCTTGTTTCACACAAGTAGTAAAGTTGTACAGCGCCATCTTGTGTACAAGAGTATTTCTGTTTTTCATTAAGTGCCATTTAATGTCAGGTAGTAATTTTGCATGTTCATGCAGCTCATTGCCAGTGAAAATCACTTGGGTATGAATATTGAAAAACACCTGAGTGAAAATCAAAACTACAGCCCAAATACTGCAGTATAGACCACAAATCCTATTAAAGTGGTATGGAACGTCTCTGTTACTGTGGTAACCCTTGTTCCCTTGAAGAAGGGAAGGGAGACGTTATGTTTTATTGCCACAATGGCAAGATATAAATTGTGGCATACCACAAGAATCAGTTTTAGGTCCAATATTGTTTATAATTTACATTAATGATATGTGTAAGCTGAATTTTCTTTTTGGCTTAGTCCCTTTATTAAACTTGGGTCGCCACAGCGGAATGAACCACCAACTTATCCAGCATATGTTTTACGCAGCGGATACCCATCCAGCTGCAACCCATCTCTGAGAAACAGCAATAGATTCACACACATACACTACGGACAATTTAGCTTACCCGATTCACCTACTGTGCAGTATACCACATGTCTTTGGCCTTGTGGGGGAAACTGGAGCACACTGTCGGACGTCACTGCAAAAAGGGGCAGGATTAAACAAGATGATTAGACATTTAAAAAAGTGAGCTATTGGTCCATATTTTACATTTCTTTCCAGAGAGGTCATGTTTTGATCCTCGATTGTTCTCACACAGTAACGTGATGTGATTTTGCAGGTCAGAGTTCACCAAGATTGAACTTTCCAACGCAGCAAACTGCGAAACTTGTCGCACGAGCTTGTCACACATTCGCGTGCTTATTAATGGAAGTCTATGGGGGAAAAGTCCAGTGTGACCGCGGCTTTTCTCTTCAAAGAGATTGGTCATCTGGGCGATTTCCCTCATAATGTCGTTCCGTGATGAGTTCCCAACCTGAGAGGTATAATTTGCATATATTAGGTCAGTGATAGCATTGTTAGCCACATTATGCTAACACATTAACAACAGGATATTACTTAGTACACTTATTCCTGCTGCTTGCAATAACGCTACTGTGCTGTAATGGCAACGCTGATAAACAGACGCCTCTCGACTTGTTCAAGGTCAATAAAACTTTACTGTAAATTAAATCTTGGTATTATTATCATTATTAATATTATTATTATTGCCTTATAATTTTTTATCCATATAATTAAAACATATTAAGTTAAATCTAAAGAGTCTTTAAAAAATATTTTATATACTTTTTTCAAATAATACATTTTAATTATAAGGCGTTTTTAGTGCATTTGTTTGTTTCATTTTCAGACCAGAATTTCATTTTCAGTGTATCCCTAATATTAAGAATACTTTAAAAAAAAACAACTCTTGTTCATGTTATTCATTCCTCCTTTTCTTCACGCATCTACAGAAACCACAAATCGGGTATAAGGCTTTGATGAATTCTTACCAGAATAAAGTGATCATTCTGGCAACAGAGAAGCAGAAGGGTGAAGTCGCACTGGTGGTCAATCTCTTCCAGTCAGTTCTGGATATTTTCATCCGAGCGGAAATCAAAAAAGAAGAAGCCGAACCAGCCAAGGTCAGAGTTCATGCGTCCCCTCTTAACTCTAAAGACTTCTGTGATCTAATTTGCATTTAAAGTTTTAATTTATGTTGTAAAATTATAGCCCCCCAAAAGTCGTAAGATGAGGAAAAAAAAGGGCAAAGGCGTAAGTATCTCTGTTAACCTATCCATCCTGAAGAGTTGACTCGGTTGATTTGTGCGTTGAGTGAAAATGTAAACATTATATCTGGATTTAGTTGGAGAATGCATTGGACCATGTGTTTACACACTATCAAGTCAACATCATGCAGTCCTGTGATCAGTGCACCTCCTACATCTGGGGAATGGAGAAAGCCTACATGTGCAGTTGTGAGTATCTCCGAGTCTCAAAATAAAAGTACAAATCTGAATTTTCATCAATGTCAAAGGTCTGGAGAAATTTTAATTATGATTATAACAAAAACTTTTAACAAACATGCACATTAAATACATAAAATACATGAATTAAGTGCAAAAATTGCACAAACGACAAATCTAAAACTTAGCTTAGCATAATTAATTGAATCAGATCAGACAGTTAGCATCTCACTCCAAAAAAAAGGAATTTTCCTATTTAAAGCTCAATTCTTCTGACTTTTCCAGTGTAATAATCAAGGAACTTTGCTGCTGTACCATGGCTGCAGCAGGGGCAATGATATTACTACCTGAAAATATTACCCATCTACGTAACAGCGCTGCGTAATATCATTGTGCCTACTACAGCCATGGTACGGCAGCAAAGTTCCTTGCTTATTACGCCAGAATGAGAATACAGTTCTACTTTTCATTTTATGACCGTCTTAGTACATGATTTAACTACAGTAGGGTCAAGCTTTAAATAGGAAACATTATCGAAGCTCTCTGGTCATTTTTGAGTGAGGTGTCCCGCATAGTTTAGCTCCAACTTACTTCAACACACCTGGCCGGAAGTTTCTAGTATACATAGAAAGAGCTTGATTAGCTGGTGCAGGTATGTTAAATTGGGGTTGGAACTAAAATATGTAGAACACTGGCCCTCCAGGACTGAGTTTGGACACCCCTGGTCTAATCTGATTCAATGATCTATGCTAAGCTAAGCTAATAATACTCCCACCAGACCTGGAGATCGGCTGAATGGATTTAACAATGTTAAAACTTAAAATGTAAATCTTTAAAATATAGAGATAGTCATTTTGAATTTAATGTAACATTTTGTTGGTTTGTTTCCTAATAATCTTTTTTGTTTTGTAAATATATCTGATATTTTAAAATTTAAAATACTGTCACTCGACAAATAGAGGGCAGTGGACAAGACATTGGCCAGCAAATCAAGGGAAAAGCAGGTCCAGCTTAGTGTAGTCATCATTGAACTCAATTGTGTTATTAAAGGGATTGTTTTTGTTTTTACTTTAATTAATTATGCATCAGTGTATATAATTTAAAGCTAATTTTCTAGTTATTTTTAATTATTAGGAAATAAATTAGGAAATTACTCATGGAAACTTTACTACATTTGGCCCACAGCCCTCAATCAAGTTAGTTTTTTTGGCCCTTCATAAGAAAAGGCTTGGGCACCCCTGTATTTGGGCTTCATATGTATTAAGAATGTGTATGATGACCTATTTATTTTGTTTCAGATTGTAAAATGGTTTGCCATAAGAAGTGCATTTGTAAAATCGTCACAGACTGCTCAACATTCAGCTCCAAGAAAGTAAGCATTCAGTCTTCTGAGCGTTTTGAAAAAGGGTTTTAAAGGGATAGTTCAGCCAAAAAGTGAAACATTACCCCTCATTTACTGACACTCAAGTGGTTCCAAACTTTTATGAGTTTCTTTATTCTGTTGAACACAATTTTGAAGAATGTTAGAAAACCGATAGCCACTGACGTCCATAGTAGAAAGGGGAAAAACTATAAAAGTTACTACCTTAATTTTTAGCTTGCCACACATCAGCGTCCTTCCAACTACTAAAGCCCAGAACGCTTCCCAAACAAAACCTCCATTGCCCCCTAGTGGACACAGAGCCAGCATAACTGAACATCCAGCATTGTTTAAATTATCTTCTTCCATGTTCATCAGAAAACAGAAAGTCAGACAGGTTTAGAACAAGTGAGTAAATAATGACAACATTTTAATTTGTTGTGAACTAACCTTTTAACATTTTACTAAAAACATACTGTTGTTTGTGTGCTGTGGTTCTAGTGTGATGATGAGCCTGGATCCAATCACTTTGGTGTGCGTGTCTGCAACCTGGTCAACAACAAAACTCCAGTGCCAATTGTGCTGGAGATAATGCTGGAACATGTGGAAATGAACGGCCTGTACACTGAGGGCATTTACAGAAAGTCCGGTTCTGCCAATCGCATGAAGGAGCTCCACCAGCTGCTGGAAGCAGGTAAACCATCAGGAATAACTAACAAGAAACATAAAGCAGCACACTGCGAAGGCGACTTGTCTGTATTCTCAGTTATACTACAGGGTGACTTGTTTTCTAAAATACTTGATAGGTCTGTATACTGATTGGTCAATAATGACATTCAATCGCATGTTATTCCCTGATAGCAACCACTGAAACTAATAACATAGGCTTATCCGGGTACTACGAATCTTCTTGGCCACTAGTAAATATATTCATATACATAAATACCACACAAATACTGTTTTATTTAACTGTTCGAAAGAGCCCCTTTCTGAATTTGATCCAAATAGTGCCGTTTTGGTGACTGTCGCTTTAAATTTAAATGAGATTGAACTCTCTGCCCTCTTTGTGAAATTATCTTCAGCTAGTATGGTGCTATAACTCTACTGACAGATGGCTGCTTCTCACTCATGGCTGTCTATGCTAATGAGCGAGAGATCATCACTATTGAGTGGGGCTTTCCCCCTCTGATGACATGTACAAAGGGAATTAAATGGCTCGTTTCCACTGACTGGTACGGTACGGGTCGGTACGCTTTTATGGCCAAAGGCGTACCAAACCGTATTGTACCCCTTTTTCGGCACCCTTTCGAAAGGGTACCAAACATGAGAAAGGAGACCAAAAGGGTCCCAAAGGCTGAGCTAGATGTGCAGCTGAATGCTATTGGTTTACAGAGATACGTCACGAGCTCACGCAACAAACCAGAATGAAAACAAAGGAGCCGCTATGTTTTTATACACAGCCGAGAGACTATATATCCATATAATAACATAAAATAACGAGCCCTGTTCGATCTGGGCTCAAATGAACATTGTCGTCGTCTTGATGAACAGCCACAAAGCCAGAAAGACAAGCAGATTTTACCCTGTGTCCCGTAGTTTTTTTCAAGCCAGTCTGAAGCGCGAGCGGTTTCACTTTCTTGCCTGTGCTCGCCGTGCGTCTATATTTGAAATAACAAACTTCTTGAGCTGATGATAATAACGTGCGCTTGATTATTGACGTGCTTTTGAAACCTGATCCTGTCAGAAACTGACAAACGCGAGAGTGACACGCCAAAAAACAAAGGAGAAGCCGGAAAAATGGAGCACATTATTTTTTCAGCGAACGTGAACAAACTGCCATGTTTAACTATTATCATCACCTTTTGGACTATTATGAACTCAGAATGATGGAATTACTTTCTAACAAGAGGCTACACGTGCTGCTGAAGATTAAAGACACATTTAATCATGAGAGGTTTGCACTGACTATGGGCTATATTTTGTGTTGTTTTGTATGCTGTGTGTAGTTTTTCTGTAAGTGGTAACATATCGGAGACTGTAGGGATCTGTATGTGTTTATATATGTTGCATTTATTTATTTATTTTAGATAATTGTAGACGTTACACTAGGCTATTTCACACTGTCAATGATGTGCAGTCAACTCATGTCCATAGAAAAGTTAGTAATAAACATTTATACATTTGTTTGTGTAAAGCATCTGTTTTGTGAGAAGTGCTTCTCATTTGATATGTGAGCGACCCGTACAGCTTTACTGTAGACAATAAAGTGAAAATGACGTTGACTGCAACTTTCTGTCGTACACCACGCCCACAGAAAGAGTACCATTGGTACCCTTTTAGCAGTGGAAACACAAGCTTGATAAAGGTGACCTGTACCGACCCGTACCGTACGTACTGTAACAGTCAGTGGAAACGAGACAAAAGTGTTTCTGCAGACTTTTTATTAGGAGTGATTTATAAAAATTGAGTTAAATAATTTTTACCATTAGAGGCTGATTATTTTCACAAATTGTCGCCACACAATTATGTTTTAAACCCTTTATAAAAGGGATTTTTGCATAATAGGTTTCCTTTAACAGTCAAAAATGCAAATATCACAGGAACAAAACTGGCTGAATAAAGCATACACTAACCTACATTAACCTACATATTAAAATTAACAAATAGTCAAAACCACAGCTAAACAGACAAGCAGATACATATTAATGTAGATCCAAGTATATGGATTTTAACGTATCATTATTTAGCGGTTGTTATCTTGGAAAAACATACCATGTCGTTTTTAAGACTGCTTATGGTCGTCGGTCTTAAATATATTGGGGCATTGCTATGGAATAGACAGCCAGTGGATATTGAAAGTATTACAAATGTAATTAGTATTAGTTTAAAATCTTAAAGCTGGCCCTGTGATTATATTTGTGTTTATTTTTATAGTTTGTGTCGCAGTGTACCGGTTAACGGAAGTAGTATAATCTGTTCTTCACATCAAGGACCACAATGTAAATAAGTGTTGTTTATTGAGTATATTCTTGACAAACTAAATGTTTTCACTTTTTTATTTGTCAAATAAAAAAATCCCTACCTTGGGATGTCACAGCTGACCAATCAGAATCGAGTATCCTGCACGGCCGTGTAATAATCTGCCATAACAACCAGCTGGATGTACATTATACTTTACTTAATGCTGATAAATGCTTGTTTAATGTCTGCATGTGTGTGTGTGTAGGCCCAGAGAATGTGTGTCTGGAGGATTACCCCATCCATGCCGTCACCGGTTTGGTCAAACAGTGGCTCAGGGAGTTGCCCGAACCTCTCATGACCTTTACGCACTACAACGACTTTCTCTATGCCATAGGTTGGTGCCCATAATGGCTTTGTGTTGTCCTTTCAGTAGCCTTCAGACTTGTTAGAACTTCTGTTGTCTGTCTGTTGCAGAACTACCTGAGAAGCAAGAGCAATTGCAAGCGATTTACAGAGTATTGGAGCAGCTGCCGACGGCCAACTTCAACACATTGGAGAGACTCGTTTTCCACCTTGTCAGGTACAGATGTGTTTATGAAGTACTCTAAAATCTAGAATTGAGGGTACATTTGCATCTCCTTGATAAACCTTATATATATTTTAAAAACTAAAAAGTTTAATGAAACCGTTTTGATTAATATCATTAATTATATAAAAACATTTTTATTAGATTTGTATGTGTATTTAGGGATATTTTGTCTTGAAAATATGAACTTAAAGCCAAATCAAAACTTACAATGTTTATTTTGCTAGCTCACATTGTTATGCTTAAAGTGAATAATTAATCCATGCAAGTTAATCCACTGGAAAAAAAAGGGTTTGTAATGGTAATCTTCAATCAAAGTCTGAGCATTTGCTTTCGTGTTTGGAGTGCCGGTCCTTCTATTTTCGTCAACCTGAGAGTTACCATAGCAACTGCATGTTTATACCCTCCCTTACCGTTAGTTTGCAATTTAGGGAATGATGCGTAAAAAGAAAACCCCGCCCCCTACTTAATATTCTGTTTCAGTAGGAAGTACATCAACATACTGAAATAAAAGTCACCGCTACTTTCATTTCATGTAGACTTTAAAGACTCCTACTATATATATTTTTCACTGTCTCCACCTTCTGAATTATACATTTAATTTCAATTATCATTAAAAAGTTAAGTCTAATTTGAATAATTTTTGAGTGTTTACGAAGTTAAGTATTTTGCCTAAACATCTATTTTCTGTATTGTTTGTAATTTTTATTATTATTATTATTATTATTTTATTAGATTCATCTTAGGTCAGACAATAAAATATACATAATATTGATACATTTAGATATATGCACGGACACAATTCACCTAACAAGAAATTATCAGGAAAACATAAATTATACACTAAATTAGTATAAAATGGCCCGTTTTCACGTGGTATGGTATGGTTCGGTACCGTACTACTTTTTCGGCACCCTTTCGAAAGGGTACCAAACACGACAAAGGGTACTGAAAGGCGGAGCTAGACGCGGAGCTGAACGCTATTGGTTTACAGAGATAGGTCATTCACTCACGCAACAAGCCAGAATGAAAACAAAGAAGCCGCCAAGTTTTAATACACAGCCGAGACATTACAGAGTAATTATATATACATATCAGGGCTCAAAATTAACCTTTTTTCTTGGTAGCACCGGTGCTCCTATCTTCAAAAATTTAGGTGCACCAGAAAACGTTTAGTCGCACCCACCAAAAATTATGAGCACCGTTACACGTTTTATATTAAAGGATTCTATTATATATTAACACTCTAATCACAACTAACAAATAAACTAAATCGGCATGGGCTCACCGGCCCTGCACGCACTGCTTGACGTGAATGAGATGAACTGAATTTACAATAATAACTGTGCTGTTCTCACGGGTGGTGTCTGATATTGCACAGATGATATTGACATATAACTTATTATTTGCATACGTCATCTTAATAGCAATAACGGTCTTTTCATGAGCTGCAACATTAGTTTCATCTCAGTGAATGCATGCTCTTTAACGATGGTGAACGCAGTGTCAGTCGCATGAATGACAGCATCGTGACGATTAAATAATGTTAGAACATCTCGTGCTTAAAATGTGTAGATTCAGTGGCAAACACTGTTACCTGAAAACTCCGTCCCACCGGCTTTACGGTGCATGCTTTAATCATTTTTATAGCGGACTTTAAACACTGGAAGTCTTTTATCCACTCTTCGAAAAGTGTATGGAATGCTGGAATGACATTCATTAAGTGATCACTGATCAGATCTACCATTATTTGTAACTTAGATTTGATTTCTAAAACTAAAAATCTGTCAGTGTTGTTTTCATTCTCTCGGATCCAGACCTTCACATTTTCGCGGCTGTAGCTCCCTGTCATCGGAACTGAGTGATTAACAGCTGATATTAACCAATCCATTCGCGATCTGTGCTAGAGCAGTGGGCCAATAAGAAGAGCTTGATTACTGCAGCAAGTTGACATGTCAACTGTTTGAAACCCTTCCTGAGCGCTGCGTTTGGTGTTTTTAGGTGCAAAGATGCTTAATGCGTGAATGGCTCCTAATTCCGCGCATGTGGTCAACATTTTGCTGTGAAAACTGGTCGCACAACATAAATTTTATGCAGTCGCACAAATGCTCCCAAATATATTTTGAGGTCGCATAGATAAAATTTCAGGCGCATATGTGACCAAAACGGTCGCAATTTCGAGCCCTGAATATTATAACAAGCAATGAATGACCCGGGCTTAAACGAACCTTGTCGTCGTCTTGATGAACAGCCACAAAACCAGAAAGAAGAGCAGAGTCTAAAGAGCGAGCGGTTTCACTTTCTTGCTTGCGCTCGTCGCGCGTCTATATTTGAAATGACAAACTTCTTGAGCGGATGATAATAACGTGCGCTTGATTATTGACTTGCTTTTGATAGCCGATCCTGTCAGAAACTGACAAACGCGAGAGTGACGCATGCTGTTGAGAATTAAAGACACATTTAATCATGAGAGGTCTGCACTGACTGTGGGCTGTATTTTGTGTTGTTTTGAACCTAAATAAGGACTAAATGTTTGCTGTGTGTAGTTTTTCTGTAAGTGGTAACATATCGGAGACTGTAAGGGTCTGTATGTGTTTATATATGTTGCATTTATTTATATATTTTATATAATTGCATACGTTACAGTAGGATATATCGCACTGTCATTGATCTGCAGTTATAATCGACTCATGTTTATAGAAAAAGTAGTAATAAACATTTATACAGAAGTGTTTATGTGTGTAAAGCATCTGTTTTGTGAGAAGTGCTTCTCATATGATATGTGAGCGACCCGTACAGCTTGACTGTAGACATTTTCTCAAGCGAAAATGACGTTGACTGCAACTTTCTGTCGTACACCACTCCCACCAAAAGAGTACCATTGGTACCCTTTTAGCAGTGTAAACGTAAGCCTGATAAAGGTGACCCGTACCGACCTCTACCATACTGTACTGTATCAGTCAGTAAAAACGACCCATAAATAAAAGGTAAAATACCACATATATAAACAAAGATATACAAACATAAGATAACAAAAATAAGAATAATAAAAATACTATAAAATTAAAAAATAACAAATAAATAAATAATACAAAGAAAGGAAAGGAAAATGACGATTAAGATATAGTTGTCTCCTTAAAATTTTTAGAAAAGGGCTCCAGAACTGTTCTGGCTTTTGTTTTATTGTGAACCAAATCTTTTCCATTTGAAGAGCATGTACGAAATCAAAAACCCATTGGCGATAAGAAGTGGGAGCTGCTGACTTCCAAGTCATAAGAATAAGTCGTCTAGCCAGTAAGGTTGCAAAGGCTACACTATCAGCCTGTAATGAATTTAGTTCAACATATTCTGAGAGGATTCCAAACAGTGCTGTTAAGGGGTTTGGGTCTATTGATAATGAAAAAACAGCAGAAAAACTGTTCCCCAAAAATCGGACAGTTTCAAACAAGACCAGAAAGTATGTAACAGTGTGGCTGGTTCAGTTGTACAGCGAAGGCAAGTTGGGTCAAGATCAGGAAAATGTTTTGTTCAGTTTAGTTCTAGACCAGTGTATTCTGTGCACGACCTTGAATTGAATGAGAGTATGCCTAGCGTTTAATGAGGATGAATGTATTCTTGCAAGAATAAGATCCCAGATATTTTCTTCAATTGTTATATTCAGTTCCTCCTCCCAAAAAGCCCTCAGTACATGTGTTGAGGGGGACTGTTTTGTGTTAATAATAGTAAAGATTTTAGAAATAACCCCTTTTGAAGAGGTATGAAGGTCGAGTATATCATCAAGTATACTTTTATTTGGCACAATGGGAAAATGAGAAAACTGCTTATGGGATAAAGTGCCGTAACTGAAAGTGTCTGAATAAATGAGAATTGGGTAGGTCAAATTTTTCCTGAAGTTGAGTAAAACATGCAAAATTATCATCTATGAATAGCTGATCAACTGTGATTAGGCCATTTTCCATTCAGATGTTAAAGGCCCTGTCCATTAAAGAGGATATATTGCGAAAATTTCAAAGGTCTTTCAGATGTAGAGCAGAACGAAACTGAGACCAAATCTTTAATGAATGTTTAACAACTGGATTATTTTTATGTTTAAAGGAAAGTGGTGCACAAAGTAAGCAGGTTAAAGTTGCTGGGTCACAGGAGGCGTGGTTCCATCATCACTCAATGAGAATTCTTTAATTGCAAATCCTGCTGTACCCAATATAACAAGTTTCTAATGTTTGGTGCCTAATAATAGGTTTGAACTAGGGCTGTCAATTGATTTAAAAAATTAACTAATTAATCACACTTTTTTGTGTGATTAATCATGATTAATCTCGAATAAAAAAATCCAAAATACAGGCATTGCAAATATAGAAATTGAAAAATTATAATAATAAAGTATTGAATACAAACAATTGTATTCCTTGTAAAGTTGTATTGCGAGTTGAAAACATTAATTATAAGGTAGAAACAATGTAGCTTTGTCCTCCTTAACATTTCGTCACGGTGGAATTATAAGGTTCTGTCTGCGTTCTGAATGATTTTGAGATATTGAGCTTCAAAGTTTTTGCATTCCATAGCAAACAGTATGTGCGTAACATTTGGTTTTTTTTTTTAATAAAAGGTGTTAAAATGTAAACAACTTATAAAAAAACATCCCATAATGTAAATAAGTTGTCATTTAATAAGAATGTCAATAACTCAATTTTGACAAAAATGTCAGCTAGAACCTTATAATTCTAAGGTGACGATTTAAGCAGTTGCTAAGACAGACCCGTCTATTGACATTATCGGGGACAACACACACAGAGAGAGAGAGAGAGAACAGCGCACTCCCTTCAGATCATCAACACGCACGATCGAATCAAATTTGCTTAAACTAAGCGTTCTAAAGTATGGCTTTATTTCTCAATCAAGGATTCTGACACATCAACGTGAAGCAGACGCTTGCGTGTAGTGTGAAAACATGTCAAACTTAACGATACATTTGAGGGCGCTTGGAGTCAACTTAGAGAGGAATGGGCTGTCTTTGACAGCTTGCGACATAATCTGGCGCTTTCACTGAGTACATTTACATGGATCCATATTCTCCTTTATCCATATTTATTTGCACATTAAACACATGCAGGGCCGGAGCAAGCTGAACTGGCGCTGTAGGCAAACAGTAATCACGCTGCCATCAACCCGAAAGTGAAATAGAAATTTACCGGTTTGCGGATAAAAGTGAGGACCGGGAGGGAGGGGGTGGGTGTCGCGGATGAAAGTGAGGAGGTCGCCTCTATGGGCGCGCCGGCCCTGAACACACGTCGACCACAACAGGAAAAAAAAAATGCGATAAATGCGTTAAATTTTTTTAACGCGTTAAATTTTTCTAATTAATCACGTGCGTTAACGCGCTAATATTGACAGCCCTAGTTTGAACATTTAGCAAAGCTAGGCCGACCAAATGCTTTGGTTTCATAAGATGACTTTGATTGGTTCATTTTGACTTATTCCAAATAAAGGAAGAAATATTCCAACGCAAGACTGAAAAAAAAGATTTTGGTATAAATATAGGAAGACATTAAAAAAAGATATAAAAATTTAGGAAGAATGTTCATTTTGATAATGTTCACCCTTCCTATCAAAGACAAAGAAAGGCATTTCCAGTATTGTTTATAGTTTGAGTATCTAAAAAATAGTCTCTCCCTGCATTCTGGTCAACTCTGTTGCATCTGCTATAGAAAGGCTGTAATAACAGTCTGATTAAACTCTGATTAAGAAAAAAACCAGACTTCCTCTGGCGGGAAAACTCTGGATGACATTGTCATTATTCTTCTCTCATTCATTTGTACAAAATGTTTAAGATACACTAGTGCAGTGTTTCTTAACCACGTTCCTGGAGGACCACCAGCACTGCATGTTTTGGATGTCTCCTTTGTCTGTCAAACCCATTACAGGTCTTTCAGTCTGCTAATGAGCTGATGATCTGAATCAGGTGTGTTTGGTTAAGGAGAGGTGGAAAATAGGCAGAGCTGGTGGTCAGGAACGTGGTTGATTCCAACGTTCTTGGATTAATTATGTCAACTCTGTTACTGTGATATTTCAGCGAATCTCTCATTCATATTTGAAAAACAATAATATGATGAAAATACATACAATTCTGTTTTTGACATGCCATGTGGTGTCCGCTTTGAGGTTCGCATCATCAGCTAAACACAAAATGGCAGAAATTGTCAACATATTTAATACCTTTTGCATTATTTGACATTATTATTGGATTTAATTTACTGCTTTAAGTACAAATTCGTTTTATGTCTTTCCACTTTGAAAATAAAAATGAATGGAAAATGCTTGAAATGTCTCCCTAATTCTGGAATAAGTCGTGAAACTTAATTTTGTTAGTGGAAAACATTACATTTTTTCTCTCTGGACTCATTTCAGGGTTGCAAAGGAAGAGAAGAGCAATCGGATGACGCCGAACTCTCTGGCCATTGTGTTTGCTCCATGCATTCTCCGTTGTCCAGATAGTGCTGATCCACTCATGAGCATGAAGGACGTCGCCAAAACCACCACGTAAGACTAATACATGTCAACAATTCAAGATATAATGTTTTGTTAAAAATAAACGTAGGGTGTTTCATAAAGAAATGCTATTTTTAATATTAACATTATTATTCCGATAACAAACATGGTCCGATATTTTAAACTGACAAATTAGGTATTATTTGTGCTGGTTAAACATCTCAATTTGCTTGCTGCCTGCCACTTTTTTATTATTTTACTGACATTTAGAGTTTGTTTATTGTTCGGTGACTTGGTTGCTTTATTTATGCAATATATGCAAATATTTTTTTATTTATTTAAAAGAAAGTTGGCCTTAGAAAACCATACATAAGTTCAGAGATCAGTTCAACCTTTTCTGAAGTTGTTCACTGTATGTGTTTGACTTTGTTTTTGCAATCATGCAGAAAATGTTATGGATATTTATATATTTTTTAGATAATATATTGACTATCTGCATTCATAGTTGATGGTTATTGGTTATCAATATCGGTCAAAAATTCCATATACATAAATGTGTTTTAAAAGACACAAAGTCTCAAGACTGAACCTTTACTTTCCTCAGTTGCGTGGAGATGCTACTTTTCGAACAAATCCGGAGGTACAACGAGAAAATGGAGGAGATCGAACAGCTGGAATATGCAGAGGCACTGGCAGTCAATCAGCTCAAGCTGAAAAGGAAAAACACGGTACACTTGATCACCTTCACTTTAGCAGAATGCAATCCTGTCTGCTTATTTTCAAGTCTTAGATACCTATTAAAAATGTTCATATTTCCCCATTTTCCCCACCTTAAGCTATTTGTTTTCCCAACAGGCTGCAAGTTCCCATATGAACAAAATACTATAGTAATTTATCATAAATAGTAGTGTTTTGAACTATACTTTAGTACAGTGGTCCTCAACCCCGGGCCGCTAACCGGTACTTGTTCGTGGATCAATTGATACTAGGCCGCACAAGAAATCATTAATTATTTCAGTTTTATTTATTATCTGAGTCTGAACGATCTTTTATTTTGAAAAATCATTTATTTCGAAAAATTACCGCATTCTCTCGCTTACGTCTCGGTCACTTGAGCACCATAATTTAACCCATAAGCAGCAAAATGAGTAAGAAATAGAAGTCTTTGGAAATTTTTTTTGCGAAGAGGAAAAGGCCCAGTTAAGGACCCACAAACTGCCAAGGAATGCATCTGCAACCCATTTGTCAACAAATCAAGTGAATCCAGCATGTGCAAGACGATCAACTGCTGGAGATTGCAAATGACGGCAACCATTCACATATCACGTCTTTATCACGCACAAGTTTGTTATTTTTAATGGAGGTGCGCGGCTTGTGCAATCATATTGGGAGCGATGAACACAAGCAGCGTGACGCACTCAACCCTTCCAGGTGCAACCAGTTAAAAACATCTTCAGAATGCCATAAGCGCATCGTGAGTCACGTGACAAGAACTGACCGATCAGCTTCATATTTTTGTATGGGATATACAAATTTCGGTAACGTTAGCACAGCAGTGCCTTTTAATTTTCTCCAAAAAATAAAACTTGTACCAGAGTTGAAGAAATTATGTGTCATCTTCTGAGAAAACAGTTGATGGTCGCCACACCCCCTGGGCTGCGGTAAAATTGTCAAGTGTTGACCGGTCCACGGTGACAAAAAGGTTGGGGACCACTGCTGTAGTAGAGTGTTTTATACTGTATATATTATACAGTAGTATGTACGTATGTACTCTGTTAATAAATGTAGTAATAGCTATAGTGAATTGATAGCATGCTTTAATTTTTACTACAATATTGATTGAGTCATTTGTTTATAGTACTATAGTTGCTGTGTCACCATAGCCACTATAGAATTACGACAAAATATTAATTCACGAACTTAATAATAATATGATAATAATTATAAGATAATACAAAAACACTGCAGTATTTACTGTAAATTACTATAGTATTTTTTCCAACAGAGAGTAACTTTCGCACTGCTTTTTTGCTTCTCGTTTTATGTCTCTAGTGCTGGCATTTACCTCTCAGGTTTATCACTCCTTACAAAGAAGTGGCGGTATGTATGTCCCGGTGGTGTTGTGACATGCTGTAGTTTTGGCATGTTCATGCATCCAGTGTGCATGCAGCGTAAACAAGTCATGCCCACTAATACTAACTCAACCCACTGCATGTACTAGTGTCATTTATAGACCTGTAGACCTTCAAGAGGGTGCGGGGTGAATGTCGGTGTAGAGATGTGTGCTGGTTTTGGGTGGTCATTGCAGTGAATGGCATGAATTTCAAAGCTTGTGCAAAATGTAGAAAAAAAAATCTGATTGTTTGGTCTCATTTCCATGAAGTGGTATGGTCCTTTACAGTACAATATGGGTAAGCAATTATTTCCACTTACTCAAACTTACTAAAGTTGTGTCCTAAAATAGGTAATCATACCCTACCACTAATTTGGGATGCTTTCCTAAGGTTATATAGCACAACAGTATGCAAGTCTGTTGAGGGTTATGCATCCTGAATTGGACTGTACTGTACCCCTTGGTGAAAACAGAGTCCTACAAACCTTTGAAACTCATGCCTTAAAGATTTTTCCATAATTTAAATTGTGTTTAGTTCCTCAATAACATAACGTTCATCCAAATAGTTGTCATTCTTTCCCTAAAGACCTTTTTCTTTTATGAAACATCTCTTTCACACTTTCCACACCACAAGGGAAGGTTTTAGCACATTTGAAAAGTTACAGCAACCTTTTTTACTTTTTTAGACTAACCAAAAGGAGGGGACTTTCTTGTGGCAACAGGGGAATAATCTTAAAGTAACACTCTGCTTTTTTGGAAAGTTGGTTAAACAGTTTTACAATTTTTCAATCAATTCAATGAACACTATTAGCTTAGCATAAATCATGGAATCTGATTAGACTAGGGCTGTCAAGCTCTGTTCCTGGAGGGCCGCAGCCCTGCAGAGTTTAGTTCCAGCCCTGCTTCAACACACCTATCTGTAGGTATCAAACTCAAAAGCGCTCCATTGGTTTGATCAGGTGTGTTTAATTAGGGTTGGAACTAAACTGTGCAGAGCTGTGCCCCTCTAGGAACTGAGTTTGACACCTATGAATTAGACCACTAGCACCTCTCTCAAAAATGACCAGAGTTTTGAAAATTTTCCCAATTAAAGCTTGACTCTTCTGTAGTTACATTGTGTACTAAGACCGAAGAGAGCCAAGCTAATCTAATAGTTATCACAAATGCTAATAGTCTAATCTGATTCAATGCTCTATGCTAAGCTAAGCTAAAAGTGCTGCCACCAGACCAGGAAATCAGCTGAATGGATTCAAAAACGGAATAACTCAACTCTTTAACTTTAGGTAGCTTGTAAAATAAGCCTATTGCCAAAAAAAAGTGGAGTGTTGTTTTAAATCTGTAAGTTTTGTTATCTTGAGTTAAAGTTGTTATTTGCTTGGATTCTAGATTCGGGAAAAACCATCTTCTGACCTTTGTGTTGTACCTGAGAACGAGCCCCTGGATTCAGACACAGAGGCTGAGAGGAGCCTGGTGGAGCGGATCAAGTCCATCAAGCAGGAAAAGTATGTAGACTGAGATCCCAGTACTAAATGTATCCCTCAGAAGCAGGGAAAAGACTCAGTTTAGCTCCATCTCTAACTAAACACACATAGTTACACATATTTCAAGAACTCCTGGAGTCTGTTCTTGTACGTAGATTACTCCGTTAGCTGGATTTGATTGTTGATGATTTGACATGATCCACGATATTTTCATTTTTCAATACTCATCCATGAGTAGTTGTCACAGCAACAGGTATATAAGCTCAATCTTTCTCTGGAGCAGCGTATTTCATATAAACAATATTAGTGTCTTTTTGAGCAAAGGTGATGCTGAAAGTCTTTACCAACCACTGATATTTTCTGTCATGGAATGGTACTTTTTCAAAGGGTTCAATTTGTGACCTGTACCATTTAGGGACTTACATGTACAGTTTAGGTCAGGGGAGCCTTCCTACCTTATCTACCTTTCTGCAAAGTTCAGCTCCAACCATGATCAAACACAACTAAACCAACCAAGTAGGATCCGAAAAAGCTCTTGGTAATTAAAGACAGGTGCTTTTAATCAAGGATGGAACTGAACTCTGCAGGAAGGTAGATCTCCAGGAACAGGGTTGAACACCCCTGATTTAGGTACCAATATATACCATTAAGGCAGTGGTTACCAAACATGTTCCTGAAGGACTGGTGTCCAGCAGTTTATCTCCAACCCTAATCACACATAAACAAGCCAATCAAGGTCTTACTAGGTATAGTTGAAACTTCCAGGCAGGTGTGTTGAGGCTAGTTAGACCCAAACTCTGCAAGGACACTGGCCCTTCCGGACCGAGATTGGTGACCCCTGCTTTAACTTATCAATAGGAACCTTTAAAATGGCTACTACTCCAGATTTTGTATGTTTTTTTTTTGAGAGAGAGTCTATGGTTTATATGTAGGTGGCTTGATTCAGCCATCTGCATTTTGGCAGAGATCAGTTATCATGATTAAAAGATGCAATATCTATCAAAGTATTAAGCAAGGTACAAAGAACAGACAAGTTATATTTTAAAGATGTACTCTATTAGTGAGGGAGCAGATCTCTGCAGGTCAGTCCAGGATCAGTTTTTATTCCTTGCTCAGGAGCACTTTGCTTGATTCTTGCTTTTTCTTGTGTTTTTGTTCCAGAGAGGACCTCGCCTGCAGGTTACCTGAACTAGATCAACCCGGTTCTGACCAGGAGAACCTCGATTCAGAGGCGTCAGTCAGCTCTGAGAGTCTGTTAGAGGAGCGAGCTGTCTGTTCGGACACGGAAGGTCAGTATTAAGGTACAGACTCCGTCCATTTCGGACCAAATCTCCTTTTCTTTTCTCTGCAGTAGTCACCCATGTTTTGGGTCCTGTCCTTGTGTGTGGCACAGGTCTGGATGGGATGCTTCTGGAACATTTAAAGAGGGTGGCAGTGCCGTCCACTCTGTAGCAGGTTGTGATCTCATTTAGCCCAAGTGTTTTTTTGGCTGGGACAATATATTGGTACATTGAGAAATTATTCTGCATTGATAATTTTCTATTTGATCAAATCAGAGCTTTACAAAAAGGACTACTCTCTTTGACCCCAATTTTATCCACTTAAACCTAAAATAATCAGTAATAAAGTTCGGAAGGTTTAAGCAAATTGCAAGAGTTATAGTAAACCTTGTTTACATTACCTTTGTGGCATGAACGTTGCAGCAAGTACATTTGACCTCTTACAGTACATGATCTGCTGTTAACTAGCCTTAAGCATCATCTGCTATTTAAAAACTTACCTACAGTGTTCTGTCCGCTGTTAAAAATTAGCCCAGGGCACTGTTAAAAAGACTAGCCAAGACTGCCATCTTCTGTTAGAAATTAGTCTACCTTGTGGTCTGCTGTTAAAAACTAGCCTAGAGCGCCGTCTGCTGTTAAAAACTAGCCTAGAGTGCCGTCTGCTGTTAAAAACTAGCCTAGAGTGCCGTCTGCTGTTAAAAACTAGCCTAGAGCGCCGTCTGCTGTTGCTGTTAAAAACTAGCCTAGAGCGCCGTCTGCTGTTGCTGTTAAAAACTAGCCTAGAGTGCCGTCTGCTGTTAAAAACTAGCCTAGAGTGCCGTCTGCTGTTAAAAACTAGC
>CAIGQZ010032594.1:5841320-5851998 GCA_903798205.1 Danio tinwini
AACGACCACCACTGAACAAGACACACAAGCTGAAACGTCAAGACTGGACCAAGAAATACCTCAAGACTGATTTTTCTAAGGTTTTATGGACCGATGAAATGAGAGTGAGTCTTGATAGGTCAGATGGATGGGCCCGTGGCTGGATCGGTAAAGGGCAGAGAGCTCCAGTCAGACTCAGACGCCAGCAAGGTGGAGGTGGAGTACTGGTTTGGGCTGGTATCATCAAAGATGAGCTTGTGGGACCTTTTCGGGTTGAGGATGGAGTCAAGCTCAACTCCCAGTCCTACTGCTAGTTTCTGGAAATCACCTTCTTCAAGCAGTGGTACAGGAAGAAGTCTGCATCCTTCAAGAAAAACATGATTTTCATGCAGGACAATGCTCCATCACACGCGTCCAAGTACTCCACAGCATGGCTGGCAAGAAAGGGTCTAAAAGAAGAAAAACTAATGACATGGCCTCCTTGTTCACCTGATATGATCCTCATAGAGAACCTGTGGTCCATTATCAAATGTGAGATTTACAAGGAGGGAAAACAGTACACCTCTCTGAACAGTGTCTGGGAGGCTGTGGTTGCTGCTGCACACAATGTTGATGGTGAACAGATCAAAACACTGACAGAATCCATGGATGGCAGGCTTTTGAGTGTTCTTGCAAAGAAAGCTGGCTATATAGATCACTGATTTGTTTTGAATGTCAGAAATGTATATTTGTGAATGTTGAGATGTTATATTGGTTTTGCTGGTGAAAATAAATCATTGAAATGGGTATATATTTGTTTTTTGTTAAGTTGCCTAATAATTATGCACAGTAATAGTCACCTGCACACACAGAGATCCTCCTAAAATAGCTCAAACTAAAAACCACTTCCAAAATATTCAGCTTTGATATTAATGAACATGGTTGAACATGTTATTAAAACATGGTTGTTGTTGTTGTTCAATAATAAAATTAATCCTCAAAAATACAACTTGCCTAATAATTCTGCACTCCATATATATATATATATATATATATATATATATATAGGAATATCCCATTTCCACAATAGGAAACTATGATAAGTTCTCAAAATTAAATGAAATTTGAAATAATTACTCTAATTTCAGTGCAAGTAGCTGAATTGCCATGTCCCAGGTCACGTATGCTCATGTTCAGTTACAAATATAACTTAGAAAAATCCAATAAATACTATACTTTTCATTGATTTTGTGTTGTTATATACTGTAAAATACATCTCACCAAATGCCATTTTTAATAATTAAAATATAATAATAAAATATTTAAATAAATGCTTGTCCCTGAAACGTGATTCTCAGGAATTCTCAGAATTATGGAGAGAAATAGTCTACAAGAAGCAGATTTAGCCTCACTCTTTTATCTTTTCAACATTTCAGAGCAGTTTTCTGTTGTGCTTAAGCATAACATGTCCACCCTGTTACCCATTTTTATAGGGGAAACCATAATTTTTTTGTAAATTTGAGAAATACAGTTAATAAACATGTTTCAAATCTTCCTCAGGTCATCATGTGGTAGCTCGTTGTTCACCATATAAGTAATAAACATAAGTAGTCCTGTTACCGTCCGCCCTGATTCTGTTTTCATAAATCTTGCACTACCATCCATTTATTATTATTAACTTATTTTATACAATCAAAGAAGATCAGTTTTAACCAGGTGCATGATTTTGCCTGGGAACGACACTCTTGTCTGCTGCAGAAAAGCAGAGATGATGCAGGGTATGACATGGTGCAAACCACAATGAAAATTCTCATTTAAAACAATAGTTTTATTTGCAATGTTTCTTTTTTCCATTATAAATACATTTACTTTCACTTTTAAATAATTTATTGTGATAAAATATTTTATGATACTTTTGAATGTCCTTGTATGGCTCCCAAACTGACAACAACAATGATAATAATAATAATACTATAATAGTTTCTTCTTGTGCAGATCATGATAGTAGAATATCTGATTGCGTAAAACTGAAGATTAATCTTGCTTGAAATTCAGCTTTACTCCCACAACGATTCATGAATTATTTTAAAACTACATTCAATAAAATAACAGTTATTATATTATATATTATATAATATTGCAATAACGTAGTAATTTCACTATTTTCAGTATTTCACTCTTTGTAGTGTACTATCCGTATGACATTTAAAATGTTCCTTGTATTTCATTTGGCTTTTTTGACAATTGACGTGATGTCTTAGATGTGACATTGACCTTTGATAATTCAATAACCATCATTTTGTTATTGATAATCGAATGAGGGTGTGGCAAACAAGTTGCCTTAGTTATTACCGTAATGTCCACCCTGTTACTCCTCTCTCCACTCTTATAACTATGTAGTTTTTCATATTAATTAAATAAAATCAACATATATTGCACATGCTTTTCTGATTACTTGCATACAAAAAACAGGCAAAATTTAGTTACATTTTTAATTGAGTTGTGGTCTCTTTTTATACTAAATGAAATGCATTGAATTTACAATGTGCAATAAATCATAAGTCTTTTTTTAGATAATTCTTAATTAGTAATACCTTTTTTGAAAATACTATTGCAGGGTGAAGTGAGGGACCTTTTAGCTCTTAGAAAATGTAAATATTACAGTAACTATTTATTTAAAACACCTTTTAAAAGATTTGAGACTGTTCAGTAACAGGGTGGACATTTGGCCTGTTACATGTGAAAATTCTGTAAAAAATAAAATAAAATAATGCTAAACCGTAATATCCTGAGCTGGACGTGTATATTTTTCTTATAGTTTAACAAGTACTCCTTCAACTGAAATGATAAAATCTTGGAAAATTGTACCATTTTTTGTACCATTTAGGGCCGGCGCGTACATAGAGGTTACAACCCCCTAAATACATTATTTAGAGGTTACAACCCCCAGTCCTCACTTTATAAACCGGTTACTTTTGGGTTGAGGGAGGCATGACAGCCCTTTGTGTAGTGCGGCAGTTCAGCTTGCTCCGGCCCTGGGGACAGTTACTACCCTGAAATGGCACTGAATAGTAGGATTAACCCAATTATGGAAAAAGTATCAGATGGTAATTTCTGTACATTTTTCTAACGGATTAACAGCTCTCATGCTTTCACTTTCGTATTTGACATCAAGCGCCGATTCGGTAGCAATGACGACATCCCGCCCTACTCATAATTCTCCTTTCGTATAGCCGTAAACAGTTGCAATCAGAATTATCGAACCCCCTTTGAATGTTTTTTCTTTTTTTAAATATTTCCCAAATGATGTTTAACAGAGCAAGGAAATTTTCACATTAAGTCTGATAATATTTTTTTCTTCTGTAGAAAGTCTTATTTGTTTTATTTTGGCTAAAATAAAAGTAGTTTTTAATTTTTAAAACCCAATTTAAGGTCAAAATCATTAACCCCTTTAAGCTATTTATTTTTTCCATAGTCTACAGAACAAACCATTATTATACAATAACCTGCCTAATTACCCTAACCTGCCAAGTTAACCTAATCAAGCCTTTAAATGTCACTTTAAGCTGTATATAAGTGTCTTGAAAAATATTATTATTAGTTATTAGAGATGAGTTATTAAAACTATTATGTTCAGAAATGTGTTGAAAAATCTCTCCGTTAAACAGAAAATGGGGAAAAAATAAACAGGGGGGCTAATAAATCAGGGGGTTGAATAATTCTGGTTGCAACTGTATATGGCTATCACATATTTTTAATACACTGTGATCTAGTCTGGGTTGTTAGTTTATTGGATGTTATTACTTGCTCAAATTGTTGGCCTACTCCCACAAATACAATACACATGCATGTAAGAGTGGTTTTGTGCTCCAGGGTCACTTGTTTAAATTGTATCTAGCTTAAGCTCTATTTTAACTGGACAAATCATAAATAGGAAAATATACATTCCATTAGTTGTGAGCCGAACATATGTGTTTGTTTATACTCTTACCTGTATCTATTGAAGGTACCAATAGACAGATGAAAAGGCACCTGAAAAGCACAAGGGAACATTTCAAAGAGAGAGGAATATCCTTAGTCATTTATAGTCTATAAAAAAATGTTTGTCATCATCAATACACATCCTAAAACTAAACCGCCACAGATTCATTTCGAATGATGCGATATCTCCGTTCCGCCACCTGGTTGGTTGGTTTAAATAACAATAGCTGTGATTGGTCTGCAAAACGAAAGTAAGGGGCGTTTCTGTTTACATGAAGTTGTTTCATTCAAGAATCAAGAAAACGTGTGGCAACGCAATGTTCATTATGTTTATTACTCAGCACTTTCCATCCACCCGTTTAATGCATTTTATTTTGGGATTTAAAAAAATGTTAATGCAAACAACAAGATGTGTAGATTATGATTCTAAAGTGTGCTTAATAAGATATGTCGATCTTAGAAATTACAACGGAACCTAAATAAATCCGTTATGCACAGTAAAAAGAGGATTTCCCTACTGAAAAAGGGGATATTTTGTCTTAATTCCAGCATTAAACGTACTTTACCAGCACATGCTGTTTTTTCCACAGCAGGATCGCCTCTACAAATGACCTGATTGGTTACAGGGAACTTCTGTCATTTCACACCGTCTTAAACGTTGTTTGAATAATTCTGCAAACACCCAAGTGAAAGACCGTCCACAATGCATCTGTCTTAATCGTTTTCACAAGCATGCACTGCCTCCAAATGCAAGATAAATGACACACTGAGTTAGTGTAGTTTTCTCTGAAACGAAACAAAGTGGTTTGGTTTCTCAGCTTGCAGAAATAATAGCTTTTATAATTCATATATCGCTCTGCAAGTGACTCTCCACAGCCCCTTTGTTACATTCTTTTATTTAAGGGTTACATGTTGTTTATGAGTAAGTTACAATAAAAATATTCTATAATGATAGATGAGTTTATATTGAAAATAAAAGTTGTCTTACCAGTACATGATACGAGTCTGCTGTATTATCTCAAAATTAAGTAGATGATGAACATATGCAGCTCCTGAATTTGTTTTTGCCGCCTGTGAATTGTAGACGGGGCAACACATCAATGCCCTGTTTGAAAAATTAACCCCTCCCCTCTCTCTCTCTCTCTTTCTCTCTCTCTCTCTCTCTCTCTCTCTCTCTCTCTCTCTCTCTCTCTCTCTCTCTCTCTCTCTCTCTCTCTCTCTCTCTCTCTCTCTCTCTCTCTCTCTCTCTCTCTCTCTCTCTCTCTCTCTCTCTCTATTTCTATTTCCCAGTGATTGGTTACAGCTGGAAGGGCATCAGCTGTGTAAAACATTCTGGATAAGTTGGCGGTTCATTCCATTGTGGCGACCCCAGATTAATAAAGGGACTACCCTGCTGAAAAATCTATCTTAAACCAGCCTAAGCTGGTTGGCTGGTTTTAGCTGATCAACCAGCCTAGTTTTAGAAGGGTTTTGGCCATTTCCAGCCTGGTCTTAGCTAAAACCAGCTTGACCAGGCTGGTTTAAGCTGGACATACCTGGTTTTGGCTGGTTAAGCTGGTTTTAGCTGGTCAACTCCCAGCCTGACCAGCTAATACCAGGCTGAAAGTCGCTGGAAACCAGCCTGGAAATGGCCAAAACCCCTCTAAAACCAGTCTGGTCGACCAGCCAACCATCTTAGGCTGGTTTAAGCTGGATTTTTAAGCAGAGTAAGCCGAAAAGAAAATGAATGAAAAAATAAAAGTTTTTTTTTTTTTTAAATCTGTACTGCATTTTCCCATAATGTCCACATGAGGGCACCAGTGGAGTTGACATGGCTGAGGGAAAGACGACATCAAAAAAAATTTTGTTTTTGAAAACACCGAGACATTATTATATTTTTACCTGCTGTATTTAATAGACATTTTGCACCTGACTTTATTAGGAACTTGTGTTTGCTGTGAAACATTATACCCAGTGAAGAAATGCACAACAAATTTAGAGGTAAACCCTTTTGTGTAGCATATATTAATATCATAGAGACATACAGAAACATGGTTTGGAAAAGCAATGTTTGTTTGGGATCTTCACTTTGGACTTTTAGTGTATAAAATATAAACTATGAAAATGTCATAATCATTCAGGGAAACGTTTAAAAATGTACAATGCATGCTTATGAATGTAAATTTTATATTGATTATTAATTACCAATGTTGCCATGAAAATAGCCAGTGCTGCTGATATGATATTAGAAGCATAAATAAATAAACACTAATGTCTGTCTCTTTATCTGTTCCAGATTCACGTGGGTCTGCAGGTGCTATGATAATATGCAGGAATATCTGTTGCTGTTCTGCTGGTGATTGTAGTGGCTGGTCTGATTTACTGTCACCCGTCAAAAGGATAAAAGAGGCAAGTATCACTTACTGTACAGAAACTAAAGTCATCTGTACTGTGCACAATTAGTATCTATTGGGGAAACCGGAGCTCCCGGAGGCAACCCACACTAACACAGGAAGAACATGCAAACTTCACACAGAAATGCCAACTGAGGCAGCCGGGAATTAAACCAGTGACCTTTTTACTGTGAGGCAACAGTGCTAACCACTGAGCCACCGTCTCGCCAATCTACCTTTTAATGGTATTCTAATTTATTAAGATGCACATGCCATATTTTATATTAGCTTCCCTGACTGTTAGTGTCTAGTCTGTTGTGCTGCGTGCATTCTTAAGAGACATTTAAGTCTCAAATGTGTTTTATTTTCTCCACAGTGATGCCACTGAAGAACCAGAAGCGGTGGAGGTTCCTCAGGGTTCAATACTTGGACCATTCCTGTTCTCCATTTCCACCACATCACTGGGACCCTTCATTCAGAAACACGTGACTGCACCTGATATAAACAGGCATCTTAAAAACAGGTATCTGCTTTCAATGTTGTTTTATCTGTGGCTCAAGTGACCAAAGCGGCTTTGTGTTTTTGGCCCCCTAAAGAAGAAGGAAATTTCATGTAGCATTGACTGCTATTTCCTAAACACTGATGTCGGTTTGATCTCACATGTAAAACATGAAATAATGACAGAAAGGAAATGTACACATGGGTTGATAAGAACTTTATTAAAAATAATAGCACAACATAATTATGTTTTTGTCTTTTCTTTTTTCTCCTTTTTATTTTGATTACAAGACACAATTTAGACTCAGACTCAACCTTATTATCCTGTTTAGGGAAACTAAAATTTCAGCAAGGTGCCATAACATAGGCAAAGTTCCATGTACACATTAACAAAATATTACCACACAACATACAATACTCCCCGCTAGACTCATTGAATGACCTAATGTCCGCCATTATAAAAGAATTTCTATTTCTGTTTGTCCTGCAAATAGGAACCCTAAAACAACTTCGTGACGGCAGCAGCTGAAACAGAGTACAATGGGTGATCCAGGGTGCATAGGATACCTTGAGCTCTCTTTAAAACATTATTACCATTGAACCAGTTTGGTTAAGACTGATGATCTTGCTTGCCACCTTAACCAGGCTACTCAACTTGTTCTTATTTGACACACTTAGATTACCGCACCAAGCTACAATGCAGAAAGATAAAACAGATTCAATAAAGTGTTTATAAAACAGTGTCATCGTTGAGGTACAAACCTAAAATGATCTAAGTTTCCTCAGAAAAAACGTCTTTGTTGATCTGTTTTTAATTTATAGTAGCCTGGGTGTTGGGTTGAAATGTAGGGCTGGGCGATACTGCAAAATTTGGTATTGATCCGATACCAAGTAAATACAGGGCCAGTATCGCCGATACCGATACTGATACTTTTACTTTAAAAAGCATTCACTTGAACCTAAATGTACTTTTCTGTAGGGGAGAACAGTGTGTGATGATTTACCAGTTGAATGCTTACAAAGCAGCTATAATTAAATGCATTTGTTAAAACCCAGGACAAATTTTAAACACTTTAAAGCCAAATAAAATCATTTTTATTATTGTAATAATTTGGATTTACAAAAAAACACAAACTTATTACTAGAGAACGATGAATTTTTTTAACTTTCCTTCAGTCTGGGTTTTTTTTCTTCAGAAACAATTATATAATAATAACAAAACCATTTATCTTTTAGCACTTCAATGTCTTTAAACAAATACATGTAAAACAAATATGCATTTCAAATACATTTTTAATAAACAAGGACCACAAAATTATTACTGGCGAAAAAATGTCTTAACTTTTTTCAGTTTTGGTTCACTGTTTTGTTCAAAATAAAGTGTTTCTCTTTCATTAGACACTAAACATTGCCTTATTTTATAAACAAAGTGCAAACATTTGCTTGTATATAATGAGGGATATTCTGACATTTTCATATTTTAAGTTTATGGTATACAGTGGTGGCCAGAATTATTAGAACACCTGAATTCTCACCAGCTAAACAATGTTTTAAGTGTTTTAAAATGCTTTTTTATTTATTAATTTTTTGTTATCACACACTACAGCAAAGGATAACTGACCTAAAACCATTTTTTAGCTGTTGAAAAAACTTCCAGTACCTAAACTGCAGCTCTGCACAAGACGTTTTGCCATAGGAGAAATGGTCGTGCCCAACTAAGCCTGGATTCTCTCGAGGTTTTTATCTTTCACTTTCGCCAATTGGTGAAGTTTTTTTCCTCGCCATTGTCACCACTGGCTTGCATGGTTCGGGACTTGTAGAGCTGCGCATCGTTGGATTTGCTCTTCAGTGTTTGGACTTTCAGCAGTGAATATTAAACCACACTGAACTGAGCTAAACTGAACTTAAACCCTTAAAACTGATCTGACACTTTCAATTCACTATAATCTTCTATGTGAAGCTGCTTTGACACAATCCACATTGTAAAAGTGCTATACAAATAAAGATGAATTGAATTAATGCGTCAGTGGGACCATGACCAAAGAGATGCTTTAGGGAAATAAACAGAAACTTGCAGACTGAGCTCTTTTAAAGGGCACCTATGGTGAAAAATCTACTTTTCAAGCTGTTTGGACAGACATATGTGTAGGTAAAGTGTATAGACTGTCATATTGGGGTGATATAAACACACTCAGTCCTTTTTTTTCAATTCAACAACATAAAAACGGTGGACCAATTGGAGCGGTTTTGAGATCGACCGCAACTTGACGTAGGAGTGCGGTCCCCCCGCCCACCAATATTGATTGACAGGTGCGCATTACCATATCCCCAGTATGTTGTTTCACATCCGCCATTTTGAGCGTGTGAGTCAAAGCGATGTCACCAAAGAAACACCCTTACTCTATTTTTAGATGTAAGGCTCATTGGGCTCAACCTATCGCTCTCCTTGCCGCCAGTGTTTGTGAGCTTTGGTGAGTTTGCATACATGTGTACTTTTTATTGTGTCTTCCTTAAACTTTAGCGGTTTGCATTTCCCGCGGTCACAGAAGCTCCCTGTCATCTTAACTAGGTGCAGCTGGAAAGTGCGAGCGCGCTGCCTCACGTGCGCGTCCCTCCATTGGAAATAACGAACTAACGACGCGCAGCGCCATGCATTTCGCGTTGTCGCGGATGAAAGTGAGGACCGGGAGGGTGTCGCGGATGAAAGTGAGGAACGGGGGTTTCACTCACTATTCTGCTGCCTAGGTCGCCTCTATGGACGCGCTGGCCCTGCTCAGGACACTGTTCATATTGCTGTCGCGTCACAGAGCGTTATCTAAATAGTTTCATTTGAAATAACATGCAAATGTGCGCGTTTGGTGTGTCGTGTCGTGGCTCTGAGCGGCGCATCCGGTGTATGATGCCCTTTAGTTATAGCCTCAAGCAGGTCGTACACCAGAAGCGCCGCTCGGCGACAAGCAGCGTCGCACCACGCAGCGGCATGCATTTCTGAATTCTAAACATAAGTTTCTATCAGGTGACACACCGGCGCCGCAAGTGTGCGATACTTTCAACTGTCATGTGCGCGCCATGTCGCGGTGCATCCGGTGTGTGATGCCCTTCAGTCAAAGTTAATTCACTGTGCTTTATTAGTCTCAGTGTAGGCTACAAGCTCGGAGCTTTAAACTAGCACACAGTTGGCTGTAAAACTACAAAGACACAAATGATTTTGTAGTCTCTGCTTGGTCTGTGTCCGAGTCGTACATGTACAACTGAATGCTGGTCCTCTCACTCATGTTGCTTCTCTCTGTCTGCCTGTCTATTGCCAAACACAAAGCGAGGGAGCTCTTGGCTCCGCCCCCTTGATAAGTTGGGCGGGGAGTCAAAACTAATTTTCATGTGAAGCAACACGCCCCTAAAACAGTGAACTGTGTACACGCCCCCAAAATGGCACTTTTAAACACATCATAATAAAAAAATCTGAATTGTGTTTTGTACTGAACCTAGACTGGCACACTCAGAAGAACCATAATATTAATATTACATCTTAAATAAGGGGTGAAATAGGTGCCCTTTAAGAGTTTTTACTCACTTCCAAGAAATACAGACTTAAAACAACTGTTAGGATAATGTCCAAACAAAGCCATACAAACTTACCTCTGCAGAACACCACTGCATCTTCCTTCATTTGGAAAATGTAGACTTGTATCTTGACTCGATTTCAATGAAAGGTCTCACGCAAATGTCTGATTTGGGCCAAGATGACCAATTGGACACGAACAGTGTTGGTATAGATCTCATCTCAGGTAAACTGTGCAGTTTTGACTCAACTCCCACATATACAGTAGTCAACATTTGATGTGGATCAAAAAAAGATCTTCAAAGTGTCC
>CAIGQZ010032594.1:5856998-5872983 GCA_903798205.1 Danio tinwini
AGCTGGACACCTGTAACCATTAACTTCCTTAGTATTAGTTTTTCTTTTTACAATAGTTACAGGTAACTTATGTAAAAAAAATAAAAAATATATATATGTAGTTTCGTTGTTTCTTTGCCTACTTTTAAAATTTGTGTTGGGTGGGTAACACCACTGCTGTCCACATATGTAGACACTTGGGCCCTAGAAGGTGACGCTTTCCTGTTTCCCTGTTTTCATTAATCTTTCCCTGTTTTCATTAATCGCTCAACTTTCTTGCTTGTTTTTTTTTTTTAGACATCCATTTAAATGCTTGCTTGAATTATTCCTAAATTATTGCTTCCCCCATTTGTAACTAGCTTTGGATAACGACAACTGCTGAATCAATAGATGTAAATGTTTCTGACAGTTACAGATAAAAGCGTAAGTCAAATATGGCTTCCAGTGTTAGTTCTAGATTAAGCCAGGCTGACCTGGTGATGAAGTAGATGTGAGGTGACCTCCTGATGGTAAAGGTGCAGGAAGTGTTTCCATGAATTTCTACATTCAATTGTGTTTAAAAAAAAACATTGTAGTAGCAAACATTAAGAAAAAAATGTATAGTAATCTATTGTGTGAAGGAGATTTGGAGGAACACAACCTTACATTTGAACCAGAACCTAAAAATGATCAGGCAGACCAAACCATAGAGATCTGTCTGCTCTGGTTTGCTTGAGTTGTTTTCATCCTACTGGACCCAAACCAGTTCATCACCATGAAATTACATTTGCCAAGAACCTAAATTACTGTAAGGTTGTACGATGATGATGTTCATACATATAGAACTCCTCGTTCTGAACAACTTTTACTCGCTTTTAAATCTTTCATTAAATATTGGGGATTGTTTCACTCAAAATAAGCATATGCAACGTGCGATTTAAGATCATTGACAGTACAGATGTTTAAAAAAAATTCATTAAATGTTCCTCGTTGTTGGCATGACCTTCCCATTCCCACACGCACTGCTGATTCATTAGTATCACTCAAACAACAACTAAAAACCCATCACCTGAACCCCTGTGAACAAAACCTCACCACAGGATAACCTCAAAACATTATACAAATCTGAGTGTGCCTCACATAGGTGAGTGGTCTTCACAAACCACCTGTAGAAAACACACTCTTTCATCTCTCTGACACTTTTGCAGACATTTGCACCAGATTTTTGCGTGTTTGCACTTCTTGCAATCATTCCAAATCTAACAAAACAAACAAACACACTGAATTTAGTGTGCTTCACAGAAGTGAGTGGGCCTGATAAACCACCTGTAGAAACACTTTTTGTAAAAAAAAAAAAAAACTCCTTACTTTAGCACTTAGTTCTCTTAGCATGAATAGTTCCTTTGTATAATCAACACTTTTTGTGTGTATTGCCTTTTCTTGAATCGCTGAATGCCTCCTCAATTGTAAGTCACTTTGGACAAAAGCGTCTGCTAAATGTGTAAATGTAAAGAAAAAAGTATGATACTATTTGTACAAATCTCTAGATTAGTACTTATTAACAAATTTATCAAGTGATCGTAATAAAGCTGAACATTTGGACCGATAATGGCAGGATACCAAAATGGTTATTATTCATAATTATAAATATTTGATTATTGAATTTGGGCGAGCATGTACAACATATCATGCTTTAGCTCCATACAAAGGTTTGTGGACTTTGGGGAATAGATGGTGTTATGACCTCACATATATATATATATACGTGTATATATATATGTATGTATGTATGTATGTATGTATATGTATATATATGTATGTATATGAACCGTGGGTAGCTAACGGTAGTTAACTTATCTAGCTCTTATGGATAGCTCAAACTGCTGTTTTGTGTATTATATTATCTTTAACTTGACATGTTTCTTCAAATCCGATGGTAGAGTATGAACTTCAATCTATATGAACTGTCTTTCACTCCGACAAATGCAAACATTGGTTCTAAATAGGGTCACGGGTGGTCTTTTTCCTCATCGCCACAAACAGTTGAAAGTGAAGGATTGAAGGTGGAATTTCTGGGTTTTCCATGTCTAAAACAAACTAAAGTGCTCTCAATGCAGGCAGGCAGGCAAGGTCTTCTTTGATCGTCTGATCAATGAATGATTGATTCGTAACATTTTTATAATTGTAACGAGTAACTATGCAACACATAAACAAATCTACTGGAGTAAAAGTATTCAACTCATCGAAAATATGTACTGAAGTAAAAGTAGGAGAAGAAAACAATACTCCAGTAGAGTACAGATACAACCTTTTAGTACTTAAGTACAGTAGTGAAGTAGTTCTACTTCGTTACTAGACATCTCTGCAACTAACTTACATTTTTCCTGACTCCAGCATTTATACACTGATACATTTATACTGATATTACCAGGTGGAGTTTTGGTGTAACGTCACTTATCAGTCATTCTGCAGTCCTTTGGCTGTTACACCCAAACATACTTCCTCTTTCTGCAACCCTTATCTGCATACCAGAACTGAACAGTTAAGCTTATCTTTAATCTATTTCACAACTTCTACACGCATCCAGCTCCTTGTGACATGTGTAGACTTCTTATTAGACAGCAGTCTGGAGCAAGGGCCCCCACATTATAATTATTCTTATTCGGCTATTTCGCTCTTATCAGCAGTTCTTTCTAAAAAAGTATGTAACACAGTAAGAAAGAAGAAATATGCTTGGTCATTATATGGTATCATACAGAAGAAAAAGATTGATTATTCTGTTGTTAGTCGAAACAATTTTTCTACTAAAAATAAAAAGTGATAAAAATAAATAAATTTCCTACATATAATTATATAAAAGAAGCTCTGCATAAGCTGCAGGTTGTGTACAATGATTCTATGAAGATTCTGCTTTAAAAAAACCTTGATTGTACAGTGCAAGTGATTTATTCTGTAAGGTAAGAGTTGGATCATTTCCTGCTTTGATGAGAAATTTGATCTATAAGTTTATTTGTTGACTGGAGAATTCTCAGAATAGCATGTTGTTGATAAATCCTTCACTGTAAAAACAATCTGTATTTTACAATTAATTTTGGTAGCTGGGGTGCCATAAAACAACATAAAATAACGGCCATTAAATTACAGAAATTTACTGTAAAATAACAGAGGTTGAATTACAGAAATTTACCAGAAATTTAAATTTAAGGAAATTTCTGTAATTTAACTGCCTTTATTTTACAGTAAATTTCTGTAATTTAACAACCTTTATTTAAATTTTTTTCCAGTACCCCAGCTGTAAAATTACAGATTTTTTACAGTGTGCTTTCTGTGGTGCGTCAGCAGTCACCTTCAATGAAGTATTGGCATAACTGTATTTTTTATGTATATTGTGTTGTTTGTATTGTTCTGCTTGTCTTCTGTTGCTATTGGACCTATTGTCTGGAAATAAAATATTATATTGCAATAATCGTGATTACAATATTGACCAAAATAATTATGATTATGGTTTTTCTTATCTTTGAGGAGCCCTAGTGCAGCTATTTAATCTTTGGTCACATAAAAAGCACATGGGTGACTCTTTAAAATAAAAGAATACCAAAGTGGCTAAGGCTGTGAAACAGTCAGTATGATCACTGTGAAAATTGAATATGAGGATTTCACTTATTTCGAAAAACGTGACCTTCATTATCCAAGAAAATTAAAGCAACTATAACTATATACTCATGATACTATATAGTTATGATACTATATACTTTATACTCAAGGGGGTGAGTGTAGCAGAGGCCAGCTAGTGAAGTGCTGTGCAGGTAAACCTCACTTCTCTGACCTCTAAATGGTGCTTTAGCTACTGTCGATAGAAGCCATGGTCTTTAACCTCCGTGTTAGAGCAACCAACTCCCAAGCAGAAAGGTCGCCAGTTCGATCCCAGCACGGATCGGTTTGGGTGGTGTAGGACCGGCAAGGTTACATTGGTGCCGTGACCCGGATGGCAGTGAGGTTTAAGGGAGTGAGTGTAGCAGTGACCAGCTATTGAAGGGTTGTGCAGGTAAACCTCACTTCTCTGACCTCTAAAAGGTGCTCTAGTGACAAACACTAGAGGCCATGATCTTTAGCCTTCTTGTAAGAGCAACCGACTCCTATGCAGAGAGTCTCCTGTTCGATCCCAGCACGGAGCGGTTTGGGTGGTGTAGGACCGGTGGGTTACATTTACAAACTAGTGATTGTGCTTTCACAACACTGCTTTATGAATCTACAAATCTTTAGTTACAGACTAGCATACCTGCCAACACTCCCGTTTTTCCCGGGAGTCTCTCATATTTCAGACCCATCTCCCGTATTGTTTTGTCTCCCAGAAAACTAACGGAATTCCACCCCCCCCTCCTCAGCTTTTAGGTACAGTCTGGCCTGAAACCTAGTACATGTGCGCGTGCTCTTCAGTCTGCGTGCACCCCTTCCCGCTCTACAGTTAGCGCGTACCTCTCCACCCGCCTCTCCCTCCTCTCTTCAGTTCGCGCGCACCCATCCCCGCTGTACAGTTCACGCACACCTCTGCACACCCAAAGCTCCCTACAACTACCCCCCCCCCCCCCCCCCAAACTCCTGGAATTCATGAATCAAATGTTGGCAGGTATGTAGATTAGTGGTTTGAAGTGCATAACAATATAGCAAAGACACAGGATTTCAGTAAACAAGGCTTCATTATGTCATAACGTTGTGTCATTGTGTCAAAACCTTCAGAAAGTGTAAAGGGGTCACTCAATCAAAACATTTCAAAGAATTAAGTAGCTGTATATTGTAACAAAATGGATGAATCTTTCACTGTTTCTTAAATAAAAGTATTCTGCTTTAGTAAAAAAAAAACAAGATAAAAAATGATAACCTGATGCTAAACCACCATGCTAATAATCAGTTCGCAATATGAAACAAATTTTTAATCTTCGTTCAGCTCAGCTTATTTTCATATTAATGTTCATAAAGCAGAAGAAAACACTAAACAAATCTTTTTATGTTGCTTTAGCTTATTTTAATACGTGAATGTTCAACTAAAATATTTGAAGTTGTGCAAAGTTGAACTTAATATTTAACATAAGTATATTTAACAAAGTTGAACTTAATATTTAACACTAAAAATGTACTCAAGGGAAAGTAAAAGTACACGTTGTTTTACTTAGTAAATTACAATTCCTGAGAAAATCTACTCAATTACAGTCATTTGAGTATTTGTCACTAGATACTTTACACCACTGGTTGTGAGTTTAGTGTTTAAATTTTGATATGCCGTTTTATTGCAAGTTATTGTCTGCTTTTTCAAATGTCATTGTAATGCAAGTTAATTTCTGCTTTTTTGTAACTGTCATAGTGTTGCAAGGTAATGTCTGCTTTTTTTAAATGTCATTGTGTTGTAAGATAATATCTGCTTTTTCAAATGTCATTGTGTTGCAAGGTAATGTCTGCTTTAATGTCGTTGACTTGTGAGATTGTTTGCTTTTTAAAATGTGAAATGTAGGTGTTGTGCAATACTGGGCCATTGTGTGTATAAGGCCTTAATCATGTAATAATTAAACAGCACGACAAGGCAAGCACTAAGGTGGCTCTGTGAAATAAAACAAGAACGCTAAAAGTGACTATAGCAGTGCAAAATTTGGTTGCTGTTGATGTGTGATTATTTACTCTGCTAATACTCCAGGTAATAAATCTATCCACCATTCCCGCAGTGCATACTCAGGATTTTTGAAGCCACAACACTGATAGTTTTACCTGTATGGTCTTCTTCTGATGAATGTGAATGATATGGAATAGGGAAATGACAATAATAGTTTATATTTTAGCAAGGTTTCACATATTTCCTGAGAATGGTCATGCCGTAAAAAATTCTGAAAACGGTTATAAATCAGTTTTAAGAGTTCGCCCTTAGCTCAGGATTGATTATAAAGCTTATTTGGCATGCAGTCACGTGAGATCCTCGAGCCCGGGGCTCCCTCCCATTGCAGGGCGAGAGGGGAGTCTGAGCTCAGGTAGGTCTCGAGAACTCCCCTGCTTGATAATGGTAAATGTAGATTATAAATAGCTATGGAGAGTGTATATTGAATTCAAAGCTTGTCTATGATGTCGATTTAGTTTTGTTAATTTACTTATGTTACATGTTTTTGGTCTGTGGCAGGAAACCGGAGAGCCCGGGGAAAACCCATGCAAACACGGGGAGAACATGCAAACTCCACACAGAAATGCCGACTTGGCCAGGTAAGGTCTGAGCCAGTAACATTCTTGCTGTGAGACAATGATGTTAACCATTGGGCCTCTATGCTGCCCTTACCCAGGAATGGGGAGGAGTAGGGGTGGAAGGGGGGATTCTTCAAGACGAAGATGGCTAAGGTAAGATGCACTGGTTATTTATAGTAATTTAGGAGTTGTCTGATTGGTGAATGTTGCGTTAGCTAATGAGGACTAGCTGCTATCAATCAAAAGCACAAGCTCCTCTCGAAATTAGTTTATAAATAAACTTCACGCAGGCACAGATACTGTATGAAAAAGGAACTTGTTTGGTAAACCTGAAATTAAGAGATGTTTCCCGAAACAATGGACACACGGTTAATTTATGATTGACAAACATTTTGAATATTAAAAACACAGAGTATTGAACTAAAATAAAGTTAAATATTTTCTTCAGGTTCTGTGTATGTTGTCGTTTTTTGGCTGTTGTTGTTTTTTGAGCAAAGAACTGGATT
This sequence comes from Danio tinwini, assembly GCA_903798205.1. NCBI lineage: Eukaryota > Metazoa > Chordata > Actinopteri > Cypriniformes > Danionidae > Danio > Danio tinwini. The sequence goes on from CAIGQZ010032594.1 coordinate 5,863,682, forward strand.
CAATTCTTGCATATAATGCAAAAAATGTTGTATGACCTCTATTTGTATCTCAGAACTCTGCAAATATAGTTTTAGTAGTCAATAGTACAATAGTATTGACAATAGTCAATTTACTTTTAGTAAATGCACACCCTGACCTCAAGTAGAAGAGAAGGCAAAGGTAAACTTAGTCCTATTTACAATTTATTGGTGTACAAAAAAGTTCTTGCAGCTTCATATGATCACAGGTTGAACTACTTAAGACACATGACCTGTTTTTACAATGTTTTGTTTCCTCTACTGGACCGGATCACTGCTGTTTATGGAGGACTAGAGAGCTTCCGGATTTCATCTAAAACATCTTAATTTGTGTTGTGAAGATAAATGATGGTCTTTCAGAATTATTACTTATGGTTGAACTAATCCTTTATTTCCTCTTCAGGTTTTTGCTTTTCTTACTCTTCTAGCAAACGTTGATTTACTCTTAGTCCATGCCCAAGTAGTAGCAGACCTAAAGCTTTATCTTCAGTTGATAATGCCACCTAACCAGCTTGTTAATTCAGAATGTATGCGTAAATGTCACCACTGAAACCTTTGAGTTGCTCAGAGTACCTACAACTCTAAATCAGAAAAAGTTGGGACAGTATGGAAAACACAAATAAAAAAAGTAGTGATTTCTAAATTTACTTTGACTTGTTTTTTTATTATTGCAGACGATACGACAAACATTATTTAATGTGTTTCTCATGACTCATGTTTTTTAAATAATCACATATTCAAATTTTGGTTCTTGCAACACATTTCAAAAAAAGTTAAAACAATAAAGCATTTACCACTTTGTAATGTTGCCATTCCTTTTCACAACACTTAAAAGACATTTAGGGACTGAAGACACCAACTGATGAAGTGTTTCAGGTGTAATTTTGTCCCATTCATTCTGCAAACAAGTCTTAAGGGGGATAACAGTACAGGGTCTTCGTTGTTGCATTTTGCACTTCAAAATGCACCACACATCCTCTATTGGAGATAGGTTGGAACTACAGGCAAGCCAGTCAAGGGAAGGGAAAAAACTGTTGAGAAACCTGGCTCAGTTGACCATAACCATTTCTCATATGCCCAAACGTCTTGTGGAGAGCTGGAGTCTAGGCGCCAGAGGCTGGAGAACGCTGGACATCAGCAAAGGCTTGTCTGTCCCTGGAGTCTCTCAGGAATTAGACACATGCTCTCTACTCCTCAATGACCACCACAGCAGCTGCTACGGCCTGGTCCGGAAATGTGGAAACCTTGGGATCATCTCTTCAGAGGTCTTGGATTGCTTCAGTGACACTGCATAATCTCTGGGGGCCTCGGGATGAGTATCCACAGGTGAAAATAGCAGTGCAAGTTACCTTTGCCAAGGACACTGAACCCCATAACATGACAGACCCTGGCATTTGGACTTGTTGCTGCTAATAATCTCAGATGCCTCTGATACCAGAGAAGTCAACGCCGCTTCTAGACACTGTTAACATAGGGTTTCCTTTTGGCACAGTACATTTTTAACTGACATTTGTGGATGTAACCAAGTATTGTGGTACTTGACAAAGGTTTGCAAAAGTAGTTCTGTGCCCATGTGGTGATATCGCTTATAAATGAATGACGATTCTTGATGCAGTGCTGCCAGAGGGATCAAAGATGACGGTTGTTTAGCTTAGGCTTGCGCCCTTGTCATTTACACACTGAAATTCCTCCAGATTCCTTTAATCTTTTAATGATGTTATGCACTGTTAAAGGTGCACCGGATCCAAATGTCTTCCTATCCTTCTTTGAGGAACATTGTTTTTAAACATTACAGTCATTTTCTCATGTATTTCTTGGCAAACTGGTGATACTCCTCCAACCTTTGCTCCTAAAGGACTAGACCTTTCTTGGATACTGCTTTTGTACCAAATCATAATTACAATCACCCGTTGACATCACCTGTTTCAAATCACATTGTCATTTATCCAATTAACCTGATTACTAGCCCTAAACTGCTCCTGTCTTAACTTTTTTGGAATGTGTTGAAGGTCTGAATGATAGGAAAGGATGTATATTTACTAATAAAATTAGCTTGACCAGACAACACATGAAATATTTTGTGTTCATAATGTCTGCAATGAAATACAAGTCAAAATCAATTTAGAAATCACTACTTTCTTTTTTTTATTTGCATTTTCCATACTGTCCTAACTTTTTCTGACTTGGGGTTGTATTAAATGGGGTCCTATTTCTTCTGCTGAAAAAAAATCTATGGTGTCCAACATTCTTCAGTATATCTTCCTTTCATACAGAAGAAAGAAACCCAAACTGGTATTGAACAAGTGGATTGATGAGCAAATGATGGCAGCATTTTTATTTTTGGGTTAATTATACCTTTAACACAACTCTGACCTGTTTGTTTTTAGTCCACCACATTAATGCAAGTGGGAGTTTGGGAAGTATGGGGTCAGAGGCGCTCTGTTAAGGGCTGTCTCTTCCCTGTATGAACAGAGTAGGAGTCTGGTTCGCATTGCCGGCAATAAGTCAGATTTGTTTCCAGTGCATGTTGGACTCCGGCAGGGCTGCCCCTTGTCACCAATTCTGTTCATAATTTTTATGGACAGAATTTCAAGACGCAGCCTTGGGCTGGAAGGGGTCTGGTTTGGGGACCACAGGATTTCATCTCTGTTATTCGCAGATGATGTTGTTCTGTTGGCTTCATCAAACATGGACCTTCAGCATGCACTGGGGCGGTTTGCTGCTGAGTGTGATGGGGCTGGGATGAGAATCAGCACCTCCAAGTTTGAGGCCATGGTGCTGCACTGGAAAAAGGTGGTTTGCCATCTCCAGGTTGGAGGAAAGTCCTTACCCCAGATGGAGGAGTTTAAGTATCTCTGGATTTTGTTCAAAAGGATGGGAAAAGGATGGAACGTGAGATTGACAGGCAGATTGGTGCAGCGGCAGCAGTAATGTGGTTGATGTACCGGTCCGTTGTGGTAAAGAAGGAGCTAAGCCGAAAGGCAAAGCTTTCGATTTACCGGTCAATCTATGTTCCTACTCTCACCTATGGTGATGAGCTTTGGGTCATAACCAAAAGGAAAAGATCTCTGATACAAGCGGCCGAAATGAGTTTCCCTCGAAGGGTGGCAGGGCGCACTCTTATGGATAGGGTGAGGAGCTCTGACACTCAGGAGGAGCTCAGAGTAGACCCGCTGCTCCTCCTCATCGAAAGAAGTCAGCTGAGGTGGCTCGGGCATCTGTTTCAGATGCCTCCTGGACGCCTACCTAGGGAGATAATCCAGGCATGTCCCACCGGGAGGAGGCCTCGGGGAAGACCCAGGACATGCCTCGGGATCCCCCTGGAGGAGCTGGAGGAAGTGTCTGGGGTTCTCTCCTAAGACTGCGACCCGGCCCCGTAAAAGCGGCAGAAAATGAATGAATGAATGAATGAATGAATTAACGTAAGTGATTAATTTTACAGTAATGTCTGTAAAACAATCAGTTTACAAAACTTCACACATGATGACCATGGAGTTCTAAGCCACAGCTTGCATGTTTTTTTATTCTACTAATTTTAAGTATATATTCAGAAGAAATGGCTACACAAAATGAGAGGGACACATTTTCTATATCCATCTGTTGTTTTTCCATTAAATTAGCCTGGAGCCGGGTACTTTCAATAGTACGTCACTGTGAGAGGTAGGGTTATGGGTAGGGTTAGCATTTAAAAGCACTGGATGCATCTGCACCAGGTCTACATCCAGACCCCTCTCTGTACTTTGGCTCTCCCAACATTGTTGAAGCTTTTATTTAGCTCTTGCTGTCCTGGAAAAAGATAATGAGTTGGACTATGTGTGGAGACAGACAAAAAGACATAAGCATTAACTGAGTTTAATTCTTCAATAATCCCCATGACGGAACCCTCCACCACACTTTCCAGTTCACCCACACTGTAAAAAAGCTGGATTCCACACAATTCCTTATGATGCCCCAACACAAATCTATTAAATTAGCTAAATGTTTTTACAAATTTAGGTGCATTGAACAAAACATTTGAGAACACTTAAGAATTGTGTTGTTTCAACTCATTTTTAAATAAGTAGTTTGAACAAGCAGCAAATGTCATATTTTGAGTGCATGGAAGAAAGATCAGCACGGCCTTAACCCAGCGGGTTTGAATTAAAAAATCACAGTGTGACAATTTGGTTGTTGCTGATGGGTCATTGTTTACACTGCTAATACTACAGGTAATAAATCAATACAACTTTTCCCAGTGCAAACTGGTGCTTTTAAAAGCTAAGCTATGATAGTTCTATTCCCATGGTCCACTGCTATGAATGCTGATGATATGCAATGAGGAAATGCCAATAAAACTGAATGTACTAGCAAAGCATAGCAAAGTTTCACACAACTTCTTTAAAAGGTAATTTCCAGCTAAGCAACACTTTTCGATTGCACAAATATGAAAAAGGAAGTTAATGGTTAACCTCAAAACCCAAGACATATAGAGCGAGACATATAAAGGCGATGCAGAAACGTTTTTCTCGCATATTCTTCAGAGCCATCTCCAACCTGTGTGAAGTCCAAGCATTTAAAGGTATTCAAGCTTATGCTCGTAAGGATCATGATTTTTATACTGTTCCTCTCACTCTAAACCTCATTTATTTTCCTCTGGACAGAAAGAATGGAGCGTCTGCTAGTCTCTCTCTTTCTTCTCCTGCTCTTCTGTTCACCGTGTCTGAGCGAAGGGAAAACTTTCTTTACTCATCTCGGCACGCTGTGCGCAGAAGACTGCAAGCCTGACGGCGGCGAATACAAGTGCAAGAGCACCGATGAAGACGGAAAGAGCCAAAGCATGTACTGTTCACCTCAGGAGAACGTGGACTACTGGGGCAGACAGTGCCGAGCCGACAGCATGTGTGCTAAATATGGAGAAGACTACTGCTGGTGCAGGATTAATATCTTCAGCTGGGGATTCTGCGGGCTGGTGAAGGAGAACCAGACCCTCAGAGATGCTGGAGAAGACCATCACATCACTTCTCCACATCGCAACAGGAGAGCATATATAATTATAGAAGTCATTAATGATTTTTCTAACCATAAAAGAACAACTATTTCAGCAGAGGGAGCTCAAAATCACATCGCTAATGGCAATCCGTGGAGAAATGAGGCTGAAAACATAATTAGTCGCTGGGATAATTCACACCTGGTGAGCTTGTCCCGTTCCAATCTGATCAAAACACCAAATCTTCGAATTGACATGCAAGGCATGGTCGTCTGGCATAACTTGAGATACCACAACCTGCAGATCCAGGTGAATGTGCCACGTGGTAGCAATTTGCCAAGCACTACTTTGTCTCAGGTTTTTGTACCCGAGAACACTTATGTCCCGGACCGATATGTGCGCAGAGCCTTCTTAGAGAGCCTGAATCGCAGAGCTCGTATTTTAATTGAGGTTTCAGGCATACCCAAAATAAAAAAAAGTAATTATCACAGCCGCTCACGCTTTCTTTGCATGCTCAAATAATGGAAGAAAGCTTATATACTGCAGTGGTTTATTTGTATTTTACAGCTCTTGCTTCAAATGAATCTCTTACCTGCCGTTCTGTTTGACTTTCCCGCTGCTTGTACTGCTCTCTCAAATAAAGATTGATTTCATGCAAACTCAGTATGTTGTTTTGTCAAAGGATCTCATTGTTTTTTCAATGCACATTTTTATTTTATCAATACACAGAATTGTTCCTAATTATTTTAATGATCCGATCATACTAGCATAACGGTATTAATAGATTGCAAACCATGTGCACATTGCGAAATAATGGGAAAGGGAGTCATTATTAAGAGAAAGTAAGTCATTATTATGAGAGTTTCTAATTATTACATGAAAAAATATCATTATTATGAGAAAGTCATTAATATGAGAAAACATTATTACGAGCTGTTAAGTCATTATCATGAGAAAGTCTCATTATAATGAGAAAGTAAGTCTTTATTATGGCTTGCAAATTCTTGATTTCATTTCACGGGCTTCCATTCAATTTAGACTTTTAAGAATAAATGTTAGTCCCAGGTTTCTGAATATATGCAATATTAGCCTATGAGAATTAGCTTATGGTTTTTGTATAGGTGGGCATAGATTAATTTTTAAAGTCTAGATTAATCTCTAAATTAATGTAGATTAATCTAGATTAAAATGGCTCATTTGAATTCTGCCGAAGGCATTCAGAATATGTGTGCTACCAAAATAATAAGTCTTTGAGAACGGGTTTCTCAAGCCAGCCGGCGCATTAGACCAGGCGCTCATCTCCTGTTTCCAAAATGCATCACAAACTGCTTGAGAAACTGTTCTACTATAATAATTATTAAATTTAAGTTTATTTAGTAAACATGAATGTTGAACTGTAGGCCTGCATAAGCTCCAAACAGCGATTTCATACTTGTATTGATGTACGTACATACAGAAAATGCTGCTTCGCAAAGGCAAGTTTAGTCATATTAACATCTGACTTTTTTTAAATGGTTATGTGCCTTTTTATACAGTGCATGTAAACTGGTTTCAACTGTAGGCCTAATATTTATATAATACACTTTACTATCGTATGCTTCAAAAATGCTACAGTATTTACTATAATTAACGTTAGTATTGGCTGGCACAAAACAGCCAATTTTACAATAATAAACATATGCACTACAATACTGTACATTGCCCACTAGATGCCAGAAAAAATAAGCATTTCCCATAACCCATAATAAATCTGATATATGGCCATATATGAAAGTAGAGGCTACCATATATATTTGAACAAACTGTAAAACAGGCTGCGTTCCACACAATTCCTTCATGTTAACTTACAAATTTAAGTGGATTGAACATAAAACAATTAAGTTGTCACAAAAAAAACCTTAAGAATTGTGTTGTTTCATTACATTTTCAGTAGTTTGAACAAGCAGCAAGCGTAATTTTTTAGCGTATTTGTAATTCCGATGCAATATTTGGAAAAGTAAGTTGATGTTTTCCAGTTGATGTGTTGGGTTGCAGCTGGAAGGGCATCCGCTGCGTAAAACATATGCCAAAGTAGTTGGTGGTTCATTCCACTGTGGCGACTCCTGATTAATCAGGGATTAAGGAAAATGAATAGATGAATGAAAAAATAAGTTGCTTATATGACATATTTACGTAAATCATGTGTGATTTGCATATATCACCATATGTCAGATTCCTACATGGAAACATAAATATAAAACACTCATAACAAAAACGGTCCGAGAGTAAATTACAGCAGTTTATATTGATTGTAAAATGAGCAAAAGTTAGTAAAAGGAAACCATTTGTCCAGTTAGGCACAGGTTAAGCTCTGTCACCCAGGAGGAGCTCGGAGTAGAGCCGCTGCTCCTCCACATTGAGAGAATACAGCTGAGGTGGCTCTGGCATCCGTTTCGAATGCCTCCTGGACGTCTACCTAGGGAGGCGTTCCAGGCATATCCCACCGGGGGGAGGCCTCGGGGAAGACCCAGGACACACTGGAGGGACTATATCTCTCGGCTGGCCTGGGATGCCTCGGGATCCCCCCGGAGGAGCTGGAGGAAGTGTCTGGGAAGAGGGAAGTCTGGAGTTCTCTCCTGAGACTGCTGCCCACGTGACCCGGCCCCGGATAAGCAGATAAAAATGACATGACATGGCACAGGTTAACCGCATGCAGCATTTATCATTCACATTTACTCCACTTCAAAATATTTAAAACAGTTTACTTAAGGACGTAACAGCATTTTGGTCAACAATTCTGCTCCTATTGTCTGTAGGATCTGTGAAAAATAAACATTTAACATTCCAGTGTTTATATGATCATATGTGTGCTCTTCTTCCTTCATCGGGGGAAGTTTGTCTCCTCTTGATTCGACTTTCTTTTCCAGGGGTTCTTCAAGAAAACAAAGCAAAGGTAAAAACATGGGAAGTGTGTGAATGTAACTTTCAATCTAAAACATTATCTGACTGCACTCATTTATAAAATTAGAATGCATTGAGGAACACACTCACCGGCCACTTTATTAGGTACATCTGTCTTACTGATCAGCCAATCACATGGCAGCAACTCAATACATTTAGGCATGTAGACATGGTCAAGACCCTCTGCTGCAATTCAAACCGAGCATCAGAATGGGGAGGAAAGGTGATTTAAGTGATTTTGAACGTGGCATGGTTGTTGGCGCCAGACGGGCTGGTCTGAGTATTTCAGAAACTGCTGATCTATTGGGATTTTCATGCACAACCATCTCTAGGGTTTACAGAGAATGGTTCGAAAAATAAAAAATATCCAGTGAGCGGCAGTTTCTGTCGGCGCAAATGCCTTGTTGATGCCAGAGGTCAGGAGAATGGCCAGGCTGGTTCCAGCTAATAGAAAGGCAACAGTAACTCAAATAAGCACTCATCACAACCGAGGTCTGCAGAAGAGCATCTCTGAACACACAACACGTCAAACCTTAAGGCGGATGGGCTACAGCAGCAGAAGACCACACCGGGTGCCACTCCTGTCAGCTAAGAACAGGAAACTGAGGCAACAATTGGCACAGGCTCACCAAAATTGGACAATAGAATGATTGGAAAAATGTTGCCTGGTCTAATGAGTCTGGATTTCTGCTGCGGCATTTGGATGGTAGGGTCAGAATTTATCATGAACAATATGAAAGCATGGATCCATCCTGCCTTGTATTAACGGTTCAGGCTGGAGGTGGTGGTGTAATGGTGTGGGGGATATTTTCTTGACATACTTTGGACCCATTAATACCAACTGAGCATCATGTCAACGCCACAGCCTACCTGAGTATTGTTGCTGACCATGTCCATCCCTTTATGACCACAGTGTACCCATCTTCTGATGGCTATTTCCAGCAGGATAACGCGCCATGCTATCATGTCAATAAGGACCAAAGTAGTGCTTCAGTAGTGCTGAACCCGGAAGTAAGGAGATCCACAAATTAGTATTTTTTGTCATTATTACGAATTTTTACGACAAACAAACACACGTTTTAATATATTCATAACCGCGTTCATGTTTTACCGTCAGGGGTAAAACATGTACTCCTGTACACTGTAAAAAAATTCATCACCATTTGTTCAGCACACTGTATTTTTTCTGTCATATATACTAGGAATTGTGAATAACTATTGATCTACATAAAAATGTATGTTATGTCAACAATATTCGCTAAAATGTTTTGTCTACATGTTTAACTGAGTTTTCTGGACAAACATTTTTGTGTTGAACAGGAATGTTGATTTTTAAACAATTCACACATGCGTGACGTGACTATCAAAAACTACACTT
>CAIGQZ010032594.1:5912983-5937333 GCA_903798205.1 Danio tinwini
GAAATAAAACAAATAAGACTTTCTCCAGAAGAAAAAATATTATCAGACATACTGTGAAAATTTCCTTGCTCTGTTAAACATCATTTAGGAAATATTTAAAAAAGAAAAAAAGAATTCAAAGCGGGTCTAATCATTTTGACTTCAACTGTACACAGACTTGTGTTTGCAGCAGGTCGCCACCCAGAGTGACAGTCAGCTGCAAAGTCTCTGCTAGTGTGAAATAGGCATTACTCTAGCACTTAGTTCTCTGAACACAAACAATTGCTTTGTATAATTAGCTCTTCATGTGTGTATTGCCTCTCTTTGAATAGCTGAATGCCTGTTCAACTGTAAGTCACTTTGGACAAAGGCGTCTGCTAAATCAGTGCTTCTTAACCTTTTTATCACTGCTGACTGGTCAACGATTGACAATTATATCGTGGACCAGGGGGAGGGGGGTAGGGGGCTAGGTAGCGACTATCAATCGTTTCTCAGAGGAAGACAAGCTGACAAAACATTACTGTCACTCTGATACAAGTTTTATTTAAGGGAAAAATTACAAAGCGCTGCAGTATTTAGGTGTTCTGTGTTTGTCTGAGATAATTAATCTACCGAAATGTATATATCCCATACAAGCTAAAGCTGATCGGTCAATTCTCTTCACATGACTCGCGGGATTCATTCAACTGGGTGCGTCTGGTCTGAAAGCCGCAAGCGCGTCACACCATTTATGCGCGCAAGCAGCTCACCTCCATTGGAAACAAAGAACTTGTGCGAACTCTAGAAAATATGCGATATGCGAGCGGCTGCCGTCATTTGGGATCTCCATCAGTTGATCTTATTGCACAGCTATGATGGATTCATCTGATTTGTTGACAAATGGGTTGCGGATCCCTTCGTTGGCAGTTCGTGGGTCCTTCACTGGGCCTTTTCCCCTTAGCAAAGAAACTTTCCAAAGACGTCTGTTTCTTACTCATTTTACTGCTAGTGGGTTAAAAGTGATCGAGATGTAACTAAGAGAATACGGTCATTTTTCTAAATAAATGATAGTTCATACTCAAATAGTAAAAATAAAAAGTAAATAATTAATGATTTCTTGTGCGGTCCGGTACCAATTGATCCACGTACCGGTCCGCGAGCCGGTGGTTGAGGACCACTGTGCTAAATGACTAAATGTAAATAAAGTCTTTTATTTTCTCTGTATGATATATCTTGTTATTTTGCACAGCCCTTGTTTTAATCAACCCAGGCTCATTCTGAAAACGTAGTCTCATGGACGTTTCTGGAGACTATGAATTATGTAGCAGGAGGTACCTATGGCTTCATTTTGTTTTTTAAAACGAACGCTACGGGGAGGTATGACGCCATTCCTTTTCGCGCTTACCAGCTGACCGATTACCTCCGTGTGGAGGATTTTACCGCCGCAACCAGTTTGTCCCATTAGCTCGTCATGTTACGTCGGCGGACTTGAGACGCAGAGAGGAATTGACCACGAAGACGACGACAGGGTTCGAGTTCGGGGAAAAGCGGTTCCAGAAATCAGGAAGGACAAAATCAGAATCCAAAAAATGCGATAAAAAACAAAAACGTGGTAAAATCAGACGAGGCTTGATCATCAGATCAGGCTTTTCTTTTTCTGCACGGCTTTTGTAAACCGTTGGTTGGGTTTGGAGAAGTAAGTGGGTGGACGGGTCAATCGATAAAATTGGTTGGGTTTAGGGAAGGAGGAGGGTGGGTCAGTCAGTCGATTGGCCGGCCGGCCATTTAGTCAGACAGACAATCAGTCGACAGCGCCCTTTGGTGGGTTTACGCGAAAACAGCGGGTGCGAACAGCACTCGCAAGACAAATTCGAGATATGAAAACGCGCACACATCGGCCTCTCGCGGATTTGCGAAAACAAAAAACTGCAAAAATACATACCACCCGGGACGTATTTCGTGGCCTCCAGAAACGTCCACGGGACTACGTTTTCAGAATGAGTTTTAATTGTTGTAACAGTTTTAAACAAAGTTAATTTTTCTACATTTACTTACCTTGTTCTTGTCCTTTTCTACATCTCCGGTAAAAGATCGCAACTGCAGTCACAATCAGCAGAGTTACAACACTGATGCAGATCAGCAGCACATGACTAATGGGTAAGTCATCTTCTTTATTAAAACCTGACGAGTCTGTAATAATTACACAGTGGGTCAGATGGCTTAAGCGTATGTTATCAGTTACTTAAAGTCTTAAACTAAAGCAGTAATGTAGAGCAAACAAATCAGATAATATACTAATTTATAATAACTGTTTTAGTGTTTCCTTACCTGAACATGGCCGACAGAGTGTGTCGATGTCCAGATATGTGGTCTGGTTGCTGATGGTGTTGTTGATCACACAGCTGTAGGTGTTTTTATCCTGATATTCCACCTCCAGAGGTAGAGAGAGACTGATGCTGAGATCAGACACACTGATGCTGGACAATAAACTGTTTCCTTTGTACCAGGAGAGACTCACAGCACTCACATTCACCACTGAACACACCACTAAACAATACTGCACTGATGAAGATGAGGAGGAAGAAGAACAGTCTCTGATGAGGACAGGAACAGGCTGACGAGCTGAAATTCACATTGATTAAATGAATATTATTAATTAGAATATTATTGAAAATCACATACTGTATTTTACACACTAATATTTAATAGAAACAAACAAACCCTATTTTCTAGCTGTTGAGTTTACATTAAGGGCGATTTCAGATACAACCTTTGTGTAACTCTCAAGATAAATCTGTTCAATTGTTTTTATCATGTCTGTCGCACTGTGACATTGCAATTTGTTCAAACTACATAAAAATTCAGAAAAAAATGGGGGGAAAGAAAACAATTACTTCCTCAGAATAACAATATTTGCTTAGTAACAATAATTGTATTATTTTAATGCTGTGATTTGTACTAATCCATGCTAACAGGCTTGATTGTCACCAGACATGAGCAGGTATCACAGGTATAACATCACAGTATTTGGTAATCCAGCAACACTATTTTCAGGAAACGGCTTCAGATTTACAGAGATTTAAAAACTAAATTTAAAAATAAATGGGTTTTCTACACACCATGGGGACATATCAGTATAACTGTAGTTTACATGTGTAGGGAAAAGTCCAGAATAAAAAACTGCATACTATGTACCTTTTACATTTGCCTCATTTAACCTTTAAAGAAATACAAACCATATACTACACATTAATTTTGCCATTTGTCACTATAAGAGGATATGGGATGATATTTAATATAAGGATGTTTGGGTTTACTGCTAATTACAGTAAGTGTTTAGGTAGCAGCAAAGACTATAGACCAATTACCATGTTTGTAAACATTCAGGATGCGCACGCAGGGAGGTGGCAGAAAAAAAACAGGAGCACTAGCATTTACAGCGAGGGAATGACATCCGATGCGGTACAGAGTTTGTTGTTGTCTTAGAAATAAGATATATTGATTACATATTATATATATATTATTTACATAATGCTTACAGCGTATTATAACAGCTTGTCACCGAGTGATAAGCACAGTGATTCGGCAAAATTAACGTTAAAGTGAGCGGCGTTCATCTGACAGGTCCATTTGTGATAGCACCCTCCCAATGGATATTGGTTAAGGTAAAATGACCAAGCATCCAGCCCGAAATATACAATCTCATTGAAGCTCCAAGTGATTTTAAGTTAAAGGCCTACAAGTGTTTGGATGCCAACAATTGTGTTCTGTGTGGTCATGTGCAAGAAATAATGTTCCCTGATTACTAGATTCAAAACTATGTAGTGCTAAAAACCGAGATTCTGCCGAGTCAAAGACAAGGAAAAAAAGACGGAGCTAACGTTATACAAGGCCTGGGTAATCATCAACAGCAAAACTGTATTCTAACAGCGAACTACACCTGTACAGCAGGCCCAGGGTATGTGAACTTACACACAGGTAAAGTTGGTTTTATATTCACACATTCAGACTTTCTCCTTAAAAATATAATTTCATAAAAGTATTATCTGCAAACTCTAAATAGCAAAATCATATTAGCAGCCAATGACTATCAAAGTACAACATTGATCCCAGTCAAATAAACAGTGTTCATGTTGTTTTCAAGTCACACTTGCAAGTTATTTAAGAGTGAATACTCAAAGTGCTGTGGTAAACAATATAGGGAGTGTGTCACAAGTTGTCACTGAATAAATGTGTGAATATAAAACCAACTTTAATAACTTACACTTTCACGTTTTAATTTTAGCATTCAGCGTCCACAGTTTAATTAACCATATGTAACTGTTTTTGCTGAAATCATTGTTGCAATCAAAAACGAGTAATGTGTATGATTCTGAACTTACCTGATATAATATGAGAACTGCAGAGTCCAGCATTTCTAATTAGGTCCTCACTTCATTCCGCTTCTATTTAGTCAAAGACGTCTGCAGTTGGCATTAAAAGCAGTGTGGTGTATGGTAAAAGTTACGTTTTCTATTTTTGGACTTTCGAATATTGGCATCTTACCGCACAACACGACATGTTTGCTATTGCACCGGTCTTTTTTTGCAACTGAACCCGTGTGACGTCATGTGTGATGTAGATTGGAAATTCGTCTATAGAATGCACAAGATGTGTAACAGTCAATCTGGCGAATGAAGCCCCGCCTACTAGTACAGGAGTCAATCATTGATCGTTATAGACTGACGATTATATATAAACGAAAATATATCCACATTGAGCTTAAAATCTGTACTTTTAAATAAACTAAGTGCACTTGAAAACGATTGTTTTTCTGTTTTTGTAATCTGCATGAAACGAACGCAAGGTACAGTCCGTCCTTTCAAACGCACATCACATGACTACACTACTCACAAACTTGTAAACAGTGCTTAATTTGTACATTTCGAGGTCCTGGAACAAATCGTGGTGACGGATCCGGCATGTTACCAGAAGAGGGAGAGGTGTTGCGGATGAAAATGAATAGCAGGGTTTGGCGGTGGTGGTTATCGTGGACGAAAGTGAAGAGAGTTGGGGAGTCGCGGAAGAAAGTAAAGAGCAGGGATATGTGTGAAGAGGGGGATCGGTAAAATGAGGTGCCGAATTAGATTTCAGAGGTTCCGGATCCGGCTTGTTCCGGCATAAATTAAGCCCTGCTTGTAAACAAAATGTCGCTGTCATGGAGGAGATTCACCATCAAGAATCTCAAGAGTCAAGAGTTGTGGATTACTTCAGAAGACGATCAGACAAAGCATTATCCAGACGATGACCATGTGTAACACTGCCATAAATGAGGTTGGTGTCGTGATCTTGTTGTCTTTGAGTGCACATGCAACCTGGAAATATGCCGATTTTGTTTGATTTATGTGTTTAAACGAAATGCATGATACAGTTGTTGTTTAATTGTATTGGTGGTTGCAAATATGTAATGTCATCATAAGCTTGATGAATTTGATGTTTCCCCATTCAGACAGAATGCCTGAGCGTACTGCCTGAGGAGTGCTTCAAAGATGGCTGCCGATTGAAATGACTTGCCTTCAAGGGATTTTGGTAGCAGTTACTGCTAATAACCGGCTAATGCACAGATGTGAATCAAATAAAATAAAATCAAACTAAAATGCGTCAGCAGAGTCACTCACCAGAAACACTAATATTGAATCTCTTGGAAAAGACCTCTTTTCCACCAATGATCTGTAGTTCGTAAAGTCCAGCGTGGTCAAACGTGATGTCTTTGATGGTCAGAGATCCACTTTGATCGTCCAGCTTCAGTCTGTCTCTGAATCTCCCATCATGAACATATAATGAAATGCTATCGATCAGTTTGTTGATTTCGGCTATACGACTGTTATCAGGTCCAAATGTCCAGAGGATCACCTCGACTTTCCTTATATTATTAAGACTAGAGTGTAAAGTGACAGAATCACCCACCATCACTGATAGAGACTCTACTGCACCTGTATCAGCAAACACACCTGTGTTCAGAAGGAAATGTGAGTTAAATAGGTAAGGCCAATGAGTTATATAATTAGTTACTCTAACGCAGGGGCTCCAAACTCGATCCTGGAGGGCCGGTGTCCTAGAGAGTTTAGCTCCAACCCTAATCAAACACACCTAAACCAGCTAATCAAGCTCTTACTAGAAATAGTATAATAAGTGTTTAAGCAAGTTGGAGCTAAACTCAGCAGGACACCGGCCCTCCAGGACCGAGTTTGGACACCCCTGCTCTAATGGAACTCTGATGGGACATTTTAAAATGCTTAACATGAAAATTGCTTAATGTACCTAATCATCAACCAGAGTAACCCAAATTTCTGTCAGTTTCTTGTAATTAACACTAAATATTGTAAAAAGAACTAGCCTTAGCCATAGATACAGTAAACAATATCACATTTAGCGCTTTCTCCCCCATTAAAGTCTGTTATTTTAAAAAAGCCTACTGTGGCTTAAAGTGTCTTAACTTCAAGCGTGGTAAACCAAATTTCAATCACTACCATTACAAGAATGAGCCCTGATTTCACAGCTTAAGTGAGCAATATTATGTCTCTGATCTTGTAAATTAAGTTAGTCCACATAAAGCTGTTATAATAGACTTCAACTGGTAACACTTAATGTGACATTGTTCACTTTATCCACGTAATCAAAGCTCATTCTTTTGATAATAGAGTTAATTTGGTAACACGTTACAATAAAAGTACAATGGAAAAGTGTTCGGTCAACATCAACAGTTTAAACAAAGGAGTTCATTAAGGATGAGTTAATGGTGATGTGCCCCTCCAAGTAAAGTCATGACATAATTAAACATTAACAGCTCATGAGTTCATGATGTTACATTTCGCTTAAACTTAAATGTTATTTAATACATTAATTAACAACATGTACTAACAAGTAATTAAGGTAGCCGTTATTCACACATGAACTCTTGTGACTCATGTTGTAGTTAGTTAGTTTATGATTAGCGCATGCATTAACACATCATTAATTCATAATAAATACATCATTATTTATGTACTGTTATTGTAAAGTGTTACTGTTAATTTTAAGTCAATTTTGATATAATTTGGTTTCCCCCACTTGTTAAGCTTTCTCCTTAAAATGGAATTCAATGGGGAGAAAAAGCAAGAGCTCACTCTTTTGACATCAGAAATTGTTTATTATGAATAAAATTTGATAGAAATTTGTTTTCCCTCTCTTGTTGTTAAGGTACATTAAGCCACGTTAGGCTTTTTCCTTATAATAGATTTCAATGGGGGAGAAAGTGTGATATTGTTTACTTTAATTGTAAAGTGAAGCCTAGTTCTTTATACAGTATTTAGTGTTAATTACAAGTAAAATTTGACAAAATTTGAGTTTCTCTGGTTGATGTTTAGGTACATTAATCGTTTGTCATCTTAAGCATTTTATAATGTCCCAATATTTCCTACTAATGGAGACTTTAGATATGTACAATAAACTTGAACGTGCTACGCAAAGATAATTGGTCAAAGTGAAAGAGAAAATTATCTTTTTAGAGACTTACCTTTCAAAATAAAAATGTATAAAAATAAATCGGAGATCTTCATTTTTATTCAGATGTGAATGAACTGTGATTAAAAACATGTAGCCAGAGGAAATTATCGGTTTCTTTGCGTCCGTGTTAAATCAACTCTCTGGTGTTTTCAGTTCCAAAACGCGCCGCACAAACTCAACATCAAAGATTAAGGATGAGTAATTAATTAATTTAATAATTAATTAATTATTTGTATATTATCTGATACGTTTTAAATCCTTAACACCCGTAATGGGTGAATCGTGTTCTTCCTGAGAGCCATATTCTTGATTATTCTTGGGGAGATAACCATATCCGCGTTACGATTGATGGAAAACCAGTCCAGTAAGTTAGCCTACATAACTTCCAGCACACTTCACGTGAGAAAAACAATAAACAACGAAACCACAGCTGAGTAAAACGCAAGATTCTATAAACCCAATGCAGACTGTCCTTCACTGAAAAAAATTGTCTGCAAAATTGTTCCAAACAATTTAAATGTGTTGAATTTAAACAAACAAATTAATTGTAGTAATGTTCAACTTAATTTGTTTAAATTCAGCCCAAATAAATTGTTAAAATCCAAGGATTCTTCTTTGAATTTTTTTTTTTTCAGTGTAGCAATTTATAGCAAGGACTTTGTGTTTTAGACTCAAATTAAAGTATTTGAATTAATGTTTTGTGGTAACTTTATAGTTGCAATGGTAAGAACAGTTTCAAACAAAAAACTAAATACTGTATAAACTAGGATATAATACACCAGTTTACTATAGTAAAAACTAAGGTATACTACATGTTCAAGCAATGTCAGAGATGCTTTTCAGTAAGTTATGAGCTATAAATATGAGGCCAAAATGTAACTTTTAAACGAGAAGTCTTTTATTCACAGTAATTTGTTAATGAAAGTTAAACTGTACTGTAGATTTCCCACTAGAGGGCAGAAAACGTTCAGATATCGCTGAATACTGAACAAATACATAAATACTGAATAAATAAATATTAAAACTGATCATAAAATGTAACACATGCAATGTGTACAACATGAAAATGTGCAAAACAATATTCAATGTTTATTAAAATATTAAAATCAACAGATGTAGAGTGTTACTAAAAGAAATATACTGTAGTTAGCATGCAACAAAAAACAATATTAATTGAACTGCTCTGAAAATCCTGTAAATTTAAAAAATGTAAATTTAAAAGACGCCAAAATGTATTTGACTTTTATATAAATATATATGGGGTGGCGCAGTAGGTAGTGCTGTCACCTCACAGCAAGAAGGTCGCTGGTTCAAGCCTCGGCTGGGTCAGTTGGCGTTTCTGTGTGGAGTTTGCATGTTCTCCTTGCGTTCGCGTGGGTTTCCTCCGGGTGCTCCGGTTTCCCCTACAGTCCAAAGACATGCAGTATAGGTGAACAGGGTAGGCTAAATTGTCCGTAGTGTATGAGTGTGTATAGATGTTTCCCAGAGATGGGTTGCGGCTGGGAGGGCATCCGCTGCATAAAACATGTGCTGGATAAGTTGGCGGTTCATTCCGCTGTGGCGACCCCTGATTAATAAAGGGACTAAGCTGAAAAGAAAATCAATGAATAAATATATATTTACAATTATACATAACAGCATGAAAATATATGGATTTTCATGAGGTAGATTTAACAATCGATCATTTATTTTCCTTCAGCTTAGTCCCTTTATTCATTAGGGGTCGCCACAGCGGAATGAACCGCCGACTTATCCAGCATATGTTTTACACAGTGGATACCCTTCCAGCTGCAACCCAGTAGGAAACATCTATACTCATTACGGCAATTCACCTATAGCGCATTTATTTAGACTGTGGGGGGAATCGGAGCACCCCAGAGGAAACCCACGCCAACACAGGGAGATCATGCAAACTCTACATAAAAATGCCAACTGATCCAGTCGGGACTCGAACCAGTGACCTTTTTGCTGTGAGGCGACAGTGCTAACCACTGTGTCACCCTGATCTAACGATCTCTAAAACAACTTGTTTTGGTTCAAGTCAGTTAAAATTTTTAACCTTAGTTTTTATTTTATTAAAAGCAAAAAAATGAAGGAAGTTTTTATATTTATATATTTATACACATTTTTTAAGACTTATAACACTTCGTCAATGGCGTGTTTTTGTCATTGAGATTCTTTAATAGTTAAAAAATAACTTTTCAAATTTAAAATTGGATGATATTTCAGTGTTTATATACTGTATAGTCTCTGGGGTTTGATTTGGCTCGGCTCTTTTTTCACTGGAACCTGTAAGAAAACAAGCATAGAAGACATAAGAAGTGTTTAATAATTAAATTATACTCCTAACAGTTTTCTTCAAAACCATTCACAATAAGGTTGTGCTAGTTTTTGTTAGTTCATAATGTATTTACTAACATAATGAACAATACATTTATTACATTATTGATCTTCAGTAACGTTAGTAAATGAAATACAGTCATTCATTGTCAGTTCTTGTTAAGTGCATTAACTGATGTTAACAAGCATGAATCTGGATTCTAATAATGCATTAGTATATGTTCAACTGTGATTAATAAATGCTCTACATGTATTGTTCATTTATTAGCTCATGTTAGTAAATACAGTTAAGTATAACGTGTGACCAATTCTCTTAGTCCAAATTTGAAAACTCTAATGAAATGGCCGACAGAAAACTGCATGAATGGCTGCACATTCATGACTTTCATCTACCAAATCCACTGACCAATATTATCAGTTCATTCATTCATTCGTTTTCTGCTTAGTCCCTTTAATAACTCGGGGTCGCCACAGCGGAATAAACCGTCAACTTATCCAGCACATGTTTTACGCAGCGGATGCCCATCCAGCTGCAACCCATCACTGGGAAACATCCACACACACCCATTCACACTCATACACTACAGACAATTTAGCTTACCCAATTCACCTATAACGCATGTCTTTGGACTTGTAGGGGAAACCGGAGCACCCGGAGGAAACCCACACACACGAGGAGAACATGCAAACTCCACACAGAAATGCCTACTGACCCAGCCGAGGCTCGAAGCAGCAACCTTCTTGCTGTGAGGCCATCGTGCTATTCACTGCGCCACCGTGACACCCCAATATTATCAGTTTTCAAGCAAATAATACATTGAAAGACTTAATCTACTCACATGAGCAAAAACACTGAACGTATGAAAGTATGAATGTCCTCGTCTGATGAGTTGCAGTTTATAAAATCCATAGTGTTTGGCTGTGATTTTTGTGATGGTCAGAGATCCAGTCGTGTGGTCCAGTTTTAGACTGTCTTTGAACTGCTTAATGGATTCATTTGAGTTAATTCTATTCAAAGTAGCTATGGTTACAAATTTAGCACTATTGCACCCTTTGAAATTGGCAAAAGTCCACACTATCAGCTCAATTTCCTTCATTTCAGTAGCATTGGGTTGTAGTGTTACAGTTTCTCCCTCCATCACTGGCATCAGTGTGATTTGGTCTTCCTTCACAAACACACCTGGAGAAGAAACAGAAACAATTTTTCAGATGAAACTGGAAGGTCTTTTATATATATCCACCGTATTCTGCAATGTGCACATAAGCTCTGTTTAACAATGATTTTTGCTGCCCTAGCTAAGATTTTATCTGTTGCCCCTTGCCCAGGTAAATGGCTTCCCACTGTTCCGAGTGTGTGTTCACTGTGTGTGTGTGTGTGTGCACTTGGATGGGTTAAATGCAAAGCACAAATTCTGAGTATGGGTCACAATACTTGGCCACATGTCACGACTTTCACTTTCACTTTACGCTTTTACTTTTATTACATTACTTTAAACTATTAGACCTGACTTTCACCTTTTTTATCACCACTTTTACTTTGCATTATTTATGATCATTATTCATTCATTACATAAAATTACATCCATCTTGGTGCCATTTTTCTTCTCATCTATCTTTTTTTTATTCCCTGGCCACCAGGGGGCTTCTTGATACGGTTGATAATTTTTTTATGCATCGACACATCCTTGCTTTTCTATCCCGACACATTTTTAATTTGACAGATCCTTCTCATGCTGGTAGTTTAAAAATACAAGTTATTTGTTCACCATGGGTCAAACTAAAAATACTGACTATGTTGGAAACAATCAAACAAAACTCAAATATGTTTGATAATTTTTTGGTCATGAGTGTTTTCAGGTCATGCCTACCAAATTTCATGACTTACTATTGCCCATATAAGCTTAAAGGCAAATTTACACTTCTGTGTCGAGTAATCGACGTGACCCACGGCACCTGCCTTGCGTGTAGTCGTGCATTTATACTTCTGCGCACAGTTTGTGTTGCACTGCAATAACACTTCTGAAACGCTAGCTGGCAGTAGGTTTTTGTGCTACTCTGTATTGTCTGCCTTTGCGGGTGTTTTGATTTTTCTGATCGCTACCTTAATATACAAGTACCTAAAACTCACTCGCTCATTCAGAAGCAGGAACCAGCGGACATGCAACAACATTAATCATAAGGTAAACACAAAACAACAGTTTCCATCTAAAGCTACTTTACGGGACTCGACACTTGCTTCAACGGGTTCGCTCAGCTCTTGGTCCCACCCACACTGAACACAGCTACCAAGCCGACCAGTCACAAAGCTTGCGCTTAAGGCTGACTTTTTTACTCTATAATTGTTACTACACTCAACAGTTAGTTGTTCATCTTAAGCCAAAATCACCATGTTCAAAATCAATCTTGTTTTTGAATATATTGGAAACAATCAAACAAAACTGTAATACATTTGATCACTTTTTCTCATGAGGGATTTTAGGTCATGACTACCAAATTCCATGTCAATTAGTCAACATGATCCAACAAGTCTCTCCCTATGGCTGGGATTGCTTTGTGGTTGACAATAAACTTTAAATACTGGGCTTAAATCCACAAATCAACACCCCATTCCTCCCACATCTCCCACATGAAACGGGTGTAATTGTTTTGTAATACCGAATACACCAGTCTAATCTCTGTGTGATAATAACTCACTGCATAAAAATGTGTTGTAGTTGTCGGCCAGTGTATGGTCAATCTCTTACTTCCAGCCCTGTTTGACTTGCTTTAAACAGCTCACCATCACTCATTTGCTCTAGTTTCAGTTTCACTTTCTCACATTAGCAATGATTTCAGCTTCAATCTGACTCTAATGGTCCTTTATAAACCAGAGGCTGTCACACTTTTTGGGCACTATTTTAACAGTCTAAGTGTGTGGTCTAAAGCAGGAGGTCTTCAACCTTTTTCGTAAGAGGAACAGTTCATATTAATAATTTTTAATTTTACAGTATGTGATGTGCACAGATATGGAACTAGGGTTTTAAAGGGGTAACTCACAGTAAAGTGGGATCTCATGTAGAATTATTTAGCATTCTTGCGGCCCGGTCTAAAGCACAGGTCACAGGTTCCCACTTTTGCTATTGTAAGGACAGGAAAAACGGTCGGTGTGCCTGGTGCATTATCTAAAAGGATTGTCCTTATTCTCTAAATGAGATATAGGTGTGTTTTGGGAGTAACATCTACAGAATGAGCCAGATTCACTATAGTTCCCTTAGGTGAAACAGGTGTGGGAGGAGGAGGTAGCGATTTTTATATTTATGTAGACAATAATAATCCTTTACATTTTAATCCTTACATTTTTCATATTTGAAGATGTTTGTGTGCCGCTGTGCATCCCTGTGTGTGTCATAAGCAACGTGCATATGCTTTTTGGACCTGCCTATCACTAATGCGCTCTTTAAATAACAGTAACAACAAAAAAAAAGTGCCGTTGATTTTATTGTTTGGCGGTGTGCTCTATTTCAGTTGGTTCAAATTAGCAATGAGTCAATAAGGCACCTTAACACACCTGCTTTTTCAGGCCAACACGCCTATGGGTGCACAAATGGGTGCTTCTGCTTTTTTATTAACATTTTTTGAAGGAGGTTTCACCTTAATTATATACAACATTATACTTAAGACAGGAAAGTGTGGGGAGCAGAAATAGATATTTGCTCTTTAAACAACATGGC
This sequence comes from Danio tinwini, assembly GCA_903798205.1. NCBI lineage: Eukaryota > Metazoa > Chordata > Actinopteri > Cypriniformes > Danionidae > Danio > Danio tinwini. Next base: position 5,926,516 of record CAIGQZ010032594.1, read on the forward strand.
AGGCCATAAAAATGATATCTGAAACTATTTAACACTAGCTAAATCTATTAAAAACACTGCACCGGATGTATGAGAGGGTTCGTTAAGTTTGGTTTTGCCTTTCAAAATTTCTCAGATGTTCTGTAACTTACTATTTTCTATTTTTTCCTCTTGACCAGACGTGCACCTGCCTGTTGAAAACAAACCAAAATATCAATCTGTATAATGATTTGCACAAACAGACTGTATTTTCATAAAACAAATAAGGTCATACACAGGCATAAGGTCAAAATTACTACATCATGATTCATATTAACTTTTTTGTATGTGAATATAATAAAAACGCAATTTAATTCTGTGATGCGAAGCTGCATTTTCACCATTCCACTGCTAGTGTCACGTTATCTTGGGACGTTTTTGTATATTTTTAATATATTTTTGTTTATTTATATATTTTGGTTTTGACTATTTAAGTAAACTATTGGCATGCTAATATGACTTATAATAACATCCCAGATAACAATGTTTTGGACTGTTCAGTGCCATTTTGTGACTGAATAATGTGTAGGTTAGTGTATGCTCCATCAGCTGTTTTCATTTCTGCCAGCTTTGCATTTAATTAAACAATTAATAAACTATTTTGGCTCAGAACAATGTTTTGTGGCAAGTAGCCATCACTGTAAATAATGCTGGGTTCCACACAATTCCTTTATGTTGTCTCTACACAAATCAATTAAGTTAACTGAACTGTTTTTGCAAATTTAAATGGATTAAACATAAATCATTTAAGTTGTCCCCCAAAAAAACTCAAAAATTGTGTTATTTTACCTCATTTTAATTAAGTAGTTTGAAAAAGCAGCAAAAATATTTGATTGAGTGATGTAATAAATGGAATAGAGTACATTCAGAAGGCTGTTTTTGCTGAATAAAGCCTTTAAGTCTAATACAACAGTGCTTCGCTTCTCTTCAGGCTGCTGATAAGCCTGTAGGGCTTTATTCTGCGAAAACAACCTCCTGGATGTACTTTATCCCTAATATGAAGCAATCAAACTAAACTCAAATATGTTTGATAACTTTTTCAGGTCATGCACCAAATTTCATGACTATTTACTATTGCCCTCCATAATTGTTACTAAATTTAACAAATTCTTCTGATGCTTTGCAGACTTTTACAAGTTAGTTGTTCGTCTTAAGTCAAACTCACCCCCTAATTGAGTTTATTGGAAACAATCAAACAAAACTCAATTACATTTGATAACTTTTTCAAACGAGGGTTTTTAGGTTTTTTAATAAATACAATTCAATAAATAAATACAATAAATAAAATTTCAGAACATATAATTTTTTAATTTAGCTTTGCACGTGTTTTGCTTAGTTAAGTACACTATATGTCATATTGGACAGCTAACATGACTTATGTGTATTTAATGTTTCAAATTCAAAAGAAAATATGTCTGCACATTAAATGAATCATTATCAAATAACTGTGCCATTTATGCTATGATTTGTATTTGAGTGGTTCATAAGGGTTTCCCTGCTTTCTGTCTCAGTCACACCCTCACCTGAGGACATCAGGTGAGGACAGTCAAACCGGCTCCTCCTGTTATCTCTCCAGCCTCACCTCACAGTAAGATTTAAAGTGATTCATAAACGTTGTCCTAATACAAGGATGGGTGTTGATGTTTCTTACTGAAGTTGATAAAAGGGTTTTGATCCACTTCACATGCTGATTACTTCATATTCTATAGCTAAATATTGGGCAACAGTCTGCAAATGTTCTGACAATGTTATGAACAATTCATCTTCTAGTAACATTAATAAAATGTTTCTTAAAATTTACTTTTTTTTAAAACATTTGAATGATTACTACCCAGCAGACACACAATGTAATAAGAGGTTAATATCAGGTAAGATTTAGGTCGCCAGCATCTAAGGACAATTTTATTTTGACATCCAATAACAACAATAAGGGACATTGATAATTTATTGATTTTAGGTTGTGTTGGAAAGTGACCAAAATCCAACGTCGAGCCAAAATCTTAAACCAACGTCATATTGACGTCAAATGCTGACATTTAATTATGAGGTATGGCAAACTAAATTCAATGTCTGATAGACGTCATAGTGGTAACATCCATGTAACGTCAAGCTGTAACATCATTAGATGTTGATTTTAGTGTTGGAAAGAAACCAAAATGCAACATCTGTCAGACGTTGGGTTCTGACATTAACCCGATTTTCATTTCCAAACAAAATGCAATGTCCCATGATGTTGAGGCACAACCTCTATCTGACGCCATGTTAATGTCCTGTGTCTGCTGGATAGTTTCATGGTTCAAAGAACATTTAAATGTAGCATCTGCATAATTCTAAAATAGAATGTTCATAAAATGTTTCTAAACAAATAAAAAATTGTAATCCGTAGACTAAAATTTATGGTACACTGAATCCGAAATCTTCGTCCCTAATTTTCGCACGTTAAAAAATAAATTCGACCTCTCGTTGTGTGAATCGTATTGACACACTGCCTCTGAAACTTTGATCTGTCATAAAAAAATTTTTAATTTGAACCAGATTTAGTTTTTTTTTCTGCTTTTCCTACCCCAAAAAATGCTTTGAGCTGTGTTTTGACACTCCAGAGCCACCATACAAGCAAAAAGCTAAATACAGAATGCTACAGATAACTTTATGACAAACACAGTGCATAAAATAAAGACAGAATGTGGCGAACAGTTGTGAACCCCTACATGCTGGATTCAGTGACTGGCGCACCTCTGCCCTGCTGCTGATTGGTGTGTGTGTCCATACATTTGACCTACTGCCCATAGACATTATAATAAAAAGCATGGTTCACTTTTCGGTTCATTGCTTCGACACTTCAACGTGGCCACCATCTATTATAATGTTTATGGTACTGCCAGTTGTTTACGTATGTGAATGTGTGAAGAATCACAAGCAATGTATCAAAATTCTTCTGATTTCCAGAAATAAACTTTGCATTTCAGGATAATCGTAGTGCAGCTCTTTGATAAGGAGGAGAACTCTCCTTCCTCTCTATGTGGGCTAGTAGCCTATTTAATGAACACAACATGTAGCCTATTCCTCTTTCTTTTTCTACTTTGGAGAAGAGAGGTGAACAAAGTATCAATGCCTAAACTGACTTCGAAATGTTTGAGTTTTTTCGTAATGGATAAATTAATATGCATCGGATTCAGTGTGCAAGATTTGTTTACGTGATGAATTTTTCGCATATGAAAAAGAAAAAAAAAACGCATATGAAAATTTCAGACTTCAGTGTGCAAGAATCTTTAATCTAGAAAACACAAAAAAATTACTTGTTTCATGGATCAAAGTAACATTTCCAGGATAAATTAGAAAACGTACCTCGTCCTTAATGTTTAATTTAACGTTCTCATAACAGAAAACTAACCTTATTAAATAGAAAAAAATCATTAAAAACATCTAATTAACCCTTTATTAGTTTTACAATTCAGAAAACATAAAAAATAATAACATCTGCATAATTTTTTTGCTTTTTTTATTTGTTTTTAGCTTTTCTGAGCTAATCGGCTTTACAACATTGCAATAAAACACATGCATTTGATTGTAAATCAGAAATAGTAACACATTAAGCACACATCTCTTACCGTCTGCCTCCACAAGTAACAAAGGAGCTGTTCCTGTTTTAATCAAAATCATACATTTAATTGTAAGTTTATAAGCAAGGCATACTCTACAGTTGCACAGCAACTTACCATTTTCTCTGTTCGTATTAGATGTTTTATTGCCTGCAGAAAACAAACACAGACAGACAAGCTCTTGCAAGTAGATTTATATACATTTGAAGACAAAATTATTAGCCCTTGTTATGATCCCAACTGAATTATTTACCAACATAGGGGTTCCTGAATGTTTTAGCCCGTGACCACTACAATAACAATGCCAGTGTCTCGCGACCCCAATATCCTTTAAGATGGTTATAAATATATATAACCTTGCATACATACCAATAGGCCCAAGTCTATTCTTCATTTAATTTTAAAGAACGCCATTCAGAGACCATCCTCCATGTTCAGTTGTAGCCTGTATTTCTTTTTAATGTATGTGAGTGCTGTACAGGTGTCAGAAAGTTTAACCTGGTGACATAAAATCAATGTGCTTTGTCTTCAATATAACGTGATCACCCCAGGGGTCGCAAAAAAATCATTAGGCTGATGGCTTTTATTTGCGTGTTGTTTTTTTAATGTAACTATTTACTACAATTAACTACTATACTAATGTAACTACTATTTTGTTCTGTAGGTTATGAATAAAATGTAGTAATTCTAATAGCTTAATAAAGTGAATTAGATTTTTTAAATCACCAAGCGACAACCCCCCCCCCACCCCCCCCTCTCTCTCTTTTATTGCCAACAACCCTTTGGGAACCACTGTACTAACATAAACTACTCAGTAAAACAATTAAACAACAAGAAAAGTTGAAATTGTCATTTTTTTTTCAAATATTTCCCAAGTGATATTATTATTAGCAATATTATTAGCCCATTAAGAAATTAGTTTTTCCTAATAGCTACAGAAAAAACACTTTAAAATATTATGTAATGTCATCATGATAGACGAACGAGACTAGTTTTTAAAACCATTATGTTTAAAAATGTGTCTTTTATAAAAATAAAATAAAAAATACCACAGTAGAGCTAATAATTGTGTCCTCAACCGTACATGTATGTGTATATATTATTCTCTAGTCTTTGTGATCAAGATTAACATCTCAGTTACCAGGTTAATTTGATCTCATTATTAGTTAGGACTATAATAAAACTCACTTTTGTGCAATAAAACTAAAAGAAACACACCTCGTTTAGACATTCCGTGTAGATGATAAAAGTAAAGTCCACACAAAACTGCAGCCACAACGCAAACACAAACCAATGTTATATGATTTGGGGACCAACCTGGGGATAAAATGGAAAGTGAGAAACCATATCAGTGTGTTATTCATGTACGTAAATATGACCAACATTGATTAACTGACTAATGTCACCACTACCGTACCGGTAAATGGTTGACAGAGTGTGCTTTTGTCTAGATGTGTGGTCTGGTTGCTGATGGTGTTGTTGATCACACAGCTGTAGGTGTTTTTATCCTGATGTTCCACCTCCTGAGGTAGAGAGAGACTGATGCTGAGTGCAGACACACTGATGCTGGACAATAAACTGTTTCCTTTGTACCAGGAGAGACTCACAGCGCTCACATTCACCACTGAACACAGCACTGAACAATACTGCACTGATGATGATGATGAGGATGATGAGTCTCTAATAATGGCAGGAATTGGCAGAGGAGCTGAAAAGGGTGCAAGAATATACTCTTTATGAAAGGATCCATACTGCAATTGAATACTATCAAACTGAATGCATTTGCAAAGCCACTCACCAGAAACAATAATATTGAATTTCTTGGGTGCGACCGCTTTTCCACCAATGAGCTCGAGTTTGTAAAGTCCAGAGTCTGTGATTGTGGTGTTTGTGATGGTCAGAGATCCTGTTTTACTGTCCAGTTTCAGTCGGTCTCTGAATCTCCCATCAAGAATCTCTTCATATAGTGAGATTTTATTGGCCATTCTGTTGAACTGAGCTATACGGGTGCCGTCAGGTGCAAACGTCCACAATATCAGATCAACTTTCTGAATTTCGATAGCATCGGCGTATAAAGTGACAGAATCTCCTTCTTTCACTGGCACTGACGTAATTACATCCATAAAACTAAACACACCTGTAGAACAGAGACGTTGTTGAGATTTCAGTTTAACAAATACAGTTCATTCATTCATTTTCTTTTCAGCTTAGTCCCTTTATTAATCTGGGGTCGCCACAGCGGAATGAACCGCCAACTTATCCAGCATATGTTTTACACAGCGAATGCCCTTCCAGCCACAACCCATCACTGGAAAACATCCATACGCACTCATTCACACACATACAGTACGGCCAATTTAGTTTCTTCAATTCACCTATACCGCATGTATTTGTTCTGTGGGGGAAACCAGAGCACCCAGAGGAAACGCAAGCCAGAAAACTCCACATAGAAATTCCAACTGACCCAGCTAGGACTTAAACCAGTAACCTTCTTGTTATGAGGCGACAGTGCTAACCACTGAGCCACCATGTTGCCCTAAATTCCAGTTCACTTTTGTCATTTTTTCTTGCGTTTATCTTCTCTAATTACCCTTAGAGTTGACCTTAAAGTGAAGAGTGAATATCTTCTGTCAAATACAGGTTTGGAGTAAAATATTTACCTATAATTATATTTTAATCCTGTTTAAATCTTCACAGCTCCAAGAATCAATTTTAAGTGCCATTTAGGCATTTGCAAACAAAGGAAACTGAGAAAGAAATTAGTTCAGAGGCTAAACAGACATCAAATAGCAAGTATAATTTACTCACCATCCAGAAGTAGCGGAACTAAAAACAAAACAAACGGCATATTTCTCCTCATAGATGAGTGAACACATAAGTCTACCTTCCGTTGAATCTCAAAACGGTCAACCAGCTCGTCCCATCGTTAAACGAGCTAAAGACGGTTAATAACTGCCTAATTTCACGGTTACTTGTGAATGTGTGCTATTTAAACCGAGTTGTCAGCCAGCGTTTATGAGGATAGTGACAATTCTGATCTGAAACCGATCAAAATAAAAAGTTCGACCGAATTTCCTAATCATATACCACAGAAAACGGCTTCTCTGTCTAATGGTTCTCCTTAATACGTTTACCGGAGTTTCCTACGTCATTGTGACGACTGGAATCCCGTGCCAAAAAAAACGAGTAAAGATTCCCGCGCCAGAAGGCTACAGGGGATCGCGTAAACCACACCTACTATCTCTCGATTTTGTGAATGGGTGTAGTCACTGAAGAAAGCGAGAAAATGTAGATGCTCCAAACAGATAAACAAACTTTACAGTATTTTTCCCACACGTAGCTCTGTGAAGCAATTTTAACTGAAAATAACTTACCCTGCTGAAAGAACTGCATATGCCGGTAAATGTACTTGTTTTATGCTACTTTGCTGGTTTATGCTAGTTTGATTCCTGTTGGTCTGAGAATCTTATAATCTTGATAGTTTATTTGTGTTTTGGCGTTGATCTGAAATTAAACCACTAGTTTTCCTGCGTGACTCAGCACTGTTGTCAGGACATCCCTTCAGCCGGGTCATCCCCACTGGGAGTCAACCCCGCTGTTGTCATGACATCCATTTAACTTGTCACGTAATGTCCCATAGTTTGGGAGTCAGCCAATCAAAATGATCTGCCATTGAGGTAAGATAGACTAAATATACTTGATAATATTTTGTGAAATAAGATAACCTACCTCGGCTTTAAAGCTAATTTACTTTCACAAATTAATAATAAAATAAATATTTTAGCTAACACGTATTTAAAGCAGACCTTAGTTTAATTATCTTAAGTGAAAATGATTTAAAATGAGAGTTAGCCTGCAAAACTGGAGAAATCCACATAATTTAAGAATTGTTATTATTTTTGCTGAAAAAAAGCCATCTTAAACCAGCCTAAGCTGCTTGGCTGGTGTTAGCTGGTCGACCAGCCTGGTTTTAGAGGGGGTTTGCCCATTTCCAGGCTGGTTTCCAGCAATTTCCAGCCTGGTCTTAGCTGGTCAGGAGATGACCGGCTTAAACCAGCTTGATTAGCCTGATTTAAGCTGAACGTAGCTGGTTTTGGCTGGTCAAGCTGGTTTAAGCTGGTCATCTCCCAGCCTAACCAGCTAAGACCAGACTGGAAATGGCTGGAAACCAGCCTGGAAATGGCCAAAACCCCTCTAAAACCAGGCTGGTCGTTCAGCTAAAACCAGCCAACCATCTTAGGATGGTTTAAGCTGGATTTTTCAGCAGGGATATTCTGTCTTAAAATGAGCCAAAGCATTTAAACGTAAAGCAAGATTATAGTATGAATTAAATGAGGATCACACATGCATAGTCCACTTTTATTATTCAAATTAGGACTCAACAGTATTACCGTGCAAAAGGATCACTTGTTGCTTCTCAAAACCCTGCAGCTTACTGCAACAAAACAGTATTTTGTCACTAAATAGGCACAAGTTTGATTGAGCATTTCTTTAAATGAACAAACTTAAAACGGTTATAACTGCTAAATACAAAATGCTCTTAACTCAGGTCTCTAATTGTAATTAAGCTAAATGTGCAGGTAAAGTAACTAACTTTAAGCTTTACTAAATAAGAAAAAATATATTTAAATAATCATAATAACCTTACACAATTGAATGCAATGTTGTATTCTTAAAAAAACATCAACAAAATGTTTGCATATCAGTAAGATTCTAACTGTTAAATAAGAAGTTTTTGCATGATTTCTCACATTAGACAGCTCTGTATTTTGCACCATGTTACTTTTGACTCTTTGGTTGTTTCATTTTTATTAAAACAATATAGTACTGACATTTAAATTGTCACTTGCCATTTTACCACTTTTCCTATTAATGTGTTTTTAAATGGAAAATGCATTTTTTAATGGTTAATTTATCTGCGTTTATTAAAATCAAGTTTTGTCATGACCAATTATTTTAGAGATTTGACAATGATGAAAATTCAGATTTGGACCTTTGACATTGATGACTTTAATAACACTTGACCCAAAGATCTATAACATATTTTCTTGTGTATTTTGAGCTCAATTTTGTTCTTTAGCTTAAAAAGGTTTAATATTTAAAAGTACATTTTTTTGTAAATGAGGCTGAAAATGGCCTTTCAGATTAACATTTCACAATACACCCGTTTGAAACAGCTCAGATTGTCCATTAGAGGGCAGGAAATGTTCAGACATCGTTGATCAGTTCATTAACACTGAAATTTAAAAACAGAAATTATGTAACAGACACACAGCGTAATAAATACATATCAGAACAACAGACAAGATCATGGTTAGCTGAAACATTCCATTAAAAAACATTTAGTGTAAACATTTTAGTGAAAAGTCAAACTATTAATTTTCAACATTTTCCCTCAGATTTAAAGGCTCATAAAAGCTGGAATGTTTCATAAGGATTATGTAACAGTTGCTATAAGCAAGTTTCGGAGCTCATATCAGTCTTTAACAGCGATTCTGTCTCTGATGCCTCTCTGATGTTTTCAGATGAATCTGTAAGAAGTCGGAGAAAATGTAAGTGTTGGTGCTACATGTAGTTAGCATCTGACAGCTGCCGAAATAAAACACACAAATAAAATAGCACAGGAGAAGTCTTGTTCGAAGCATTTATTATACCCGTTTATTTCTATGTACAGTAATCTGACCTTTTCGCACATTTCAATGCAATCTTCTTAGATTCTTTTTTAAAAGCTTTATTGGAAGTTAAGGAAATTTAGAGTCAGTATATTCTTCGAAAGGATGTGAGGAACTCACCTTGAACAACAAATGTCTTGAAGATCACATTTCTCCCATTCCTGGCAATATGTAGTTTATATATTCCAAAGTCTGTGGATCTGATATCCCTGATTGTTAGATATCCGTTTTGTTGATCCAGCTGTAATCTGTCTCTGAATGTCTCGTCATGACCAACACATTCCGTGATGTGTGGTCCATTCAGCCTGGTTATGACAACAAATGGGTTTGTGCCATCTGAATTTAGCTCTCCAAACCTCCACTGCAGCACATCACAACTTTTTATCTTGGTGAAACCGGTGTTTAGAGTGACGGACCCTCCCACACTCACTGACACGGTCTTCAGTTTATCCATCTCACCCAAATCAGCACCTGGAGAAAACATAGAGAGAAAAAAATCAACAGTGTGCTAAAAACCTATTTTCTTTTGTTTGTTTCATGTGCAGATGTCAGCATTTTGAAAATAATCTCAATTTCATATGCATTTGTAAAAACAACTCAAAATGCTTTTTTTTTCTCTCCAAGCCAGTAGATGGCGATGTGACTTTGTAAAAAAGCAGTAAGCAATTTCACAAATGCAATCCTGTTGTCTGACTTTATTTTGGTGGTCAAATACTCGCTCATGCACATAGACTGAATGCGTAAAAAGCAGTACATTTCCGTAAGTTCAGATTTTTGTAAATACCGCAGAGACTATAATGATATAATTTTCAAAAAACTTGAAATTTATACTTTTACCCCATTTTAATCTGTTGTTGTGTAAATCAATGGACAAACTCATGTTTAGTTAAAATTGTTCTTGTTTTAATGCAACAGTATTTAATAATTAATAATAATAAGATTCAGAATTAAAGGTATTGTCTTACCATCATGCACCTCAGAAAATTGTTGCAAAGCAGTCTGGCCTGTTTAAACACAAACCATATATACGTGCAGTTGAAGTCAGAATTATTAGCCCCCTTGAATTATTAGTCCCCCTGTATATTTTTTCCCCAATTTCTGTTTAACAGAGAGATTTTTTCAGCACATCTCTAATCATAATAGTTTTAATAACTCCTTTCTAATAACGGATTTATTTTATCTTTGCCATGATGACAGTAAATAATATTTTTCTAGAAATTTTTTAGGACACTTCTATACAGCTTAAAGTGACATTTAAAGGCTTAACTAGGTTATTTAGGTTAACTAGGCTGGTTAGGGTAATTAGGCAAGCTATTGTGTAACGATGGTACATTGTTCTGAAGACAGTCTGGAAAAAATAGCTTAAAGGAGCTAATAATATTGACCTTAAAATGGTTCATAAAAAATTTAAAACTGCTTTTATTCTAGCTAAAATAAAACAAATAAGACTTTCTCCAGAAGAAAAAATATTATCAGACATGCTGTGAAAATTAATGTACTCTGTTAAACATCATTTGGGAAATATTTAA
>CAIGQZ010032594.1:5937733-5982804 GCA_903798205.1 Danio tinwini
TGTGTGTGTGTGTGTGTGTGTGTGTGTGTGTGTGTACTACTGAATACAAATGGCTGACAATATACAGTACTCAGCATATACAAGTACACCCCTCACAAATCTTTCTTTTAAATTCATATTTTTAATAGGAAGCTATACAATATTATATTTGTGCATATGCATTAGATGAGTCAGTACTGAAGCCAAATCTGGAGCTTATCTAACAAAATAACTTACAATAACGGTCCAAATACTAGTACAGCCAAATTTATATTTTATAGAAAAATATTAAATACAAATTTAAAAAAAGAGGAAAAATCAAGAGAAGCAAAAAAATTAAAAAATTTTGTTGAAAGGTTTAGGCTGTAATTTTTTTTCAATATTTTAATATTTTACTTGGATTTAATTGTTTTATCTTTTAATTTCTAAATATGTTTGTTGAGTAAAATATTATTTTAATAAATATATCTGTTTAATAAATCTGTTTGTTTAAATGCACCAAAATAAATTTCCTATATTTACTGAGAAATGGATAAAAATATTCATTTCATTTTCAAAATGGGGTGTACTCGTATATGCTCTATATATATATATATATATATATATATATACACATCATAATTACACTAATCTTGCTCTGTTAGCTTTGTCAGATACTTACTCGTTTGATGTGTCTTTTTATATTTCCAGTAGATACTGAACATCCCAGCTACAGCCAAGACTACCAATGTAAGTACGATGCCAACGCAGATCAGAACCACCACACCGAAGGGTACGCCGTTTTCTGAATTCAAACTTAACACATTCACTATAAAAGAGAGAGAGTTAATGCATTAAACTTTTACTTGAAAGTAGAGATCAAATCAGATAATATTAACATCACCGCACCTTCACATGGTTGACAGAGTGTGTCAATGTCCAGTTGTGTGGTCTGGTTGCTGATGAGGTTGCTGATCACGCAGCTGTAGGTGTTTTTATCCTGATATTCCACCTCCAGAGGTAGAGAGAGACTGATGCTGAGATCAGACACACTGATGCTGGACAATAAACTGTTTCCTTTGTACCAGGAGAGACTCACAGCGCTCACATTCACCACTGAACACAGCACTGAACAATACTGCACTGATGAAGATGAGGAGGAAGAACACTGAGAAGAGTTTCTGATGAGGACAGGAGCAGGCAGACGAGCTGAAAACACGAGAATATACAGACAAAAATGACCAACTTTAACTAATCTTAATAATAATTAATGCTAACCATCATTTATTAAATGTAAAGTCAGTCTATGCAGGTCACATGCACTAAGGTGTCATTTTACTATTTACAAAAGAAACCTGATACTGCTAGACAGCATCTCCAAGGTAATCTAGCGTGATGGGTGGTTTAGTAAAGTTACTACATCAACTAACTCGCAATTGAGTAAATTTGCAAAGCACTTACCAAAAATAACAACTCTGAACTGCTTAGATAAGACGTCATTTCCGCCGACTGTATTTAATTCATAGAGTCCAGCGTGTTGGGATGTTGCGTTAGCGATGGTCAGAGATCCAGTTTGAGGATCCAAACTCAGTTTGCCACTGAATTTCCCGTTGAGTACTTCATTATATACTGATATCTTGTTGATGGCGTTGTTGATTTGAGCTATTCGGGTGCTGTCAGGTCCAAATGTCCACAGAACACGTTCATATTTCTGAACATTTGTAAGAGCAGATTGTAGCGTGACAGAATCTCCGTCATTCACCAATTTGATATTACCAAACACACCTGGGGAACAAAGAAGTTTGTAAGACGCTAAATGAATAAAAATTAAAGTGCTTTCACTTGCTCAAAATATAGCGCTTTCATAAAAACGTCTTATATTGGAACGTTAGCCGTTTAGCTAGTTCAAACGGCGAATCATTTGGGGGTAAAATACCACGCTAATAAAGATGTGTATAATTCAATAGTAAAATAATTCCAAAACATGCAAAGTGAAAGCAAAACAAAGTTACCTTTCAATAAGAACCACATACATAAACAAAATAGCGTCATTTTGGTGTAGATGTAAACTTAGCAAACTTTCTTGTCTTCATTGGCGGTCCACTCTTACGATACCGAGACACACCTTAACCAATATCTAACCGACTTAATATCTATAGTTTTTATAGCGGTAATCATACGTGATTTAAATCCTCCTTTATTTCCTCCTGATAAGGTTGTCCATTCGAGTCCAATATATTTAAGTTCGAGTAAAAGTAGATAAGATAGCCTAGTGTCAACACTCTTCCTGTTTGATCAGGTGATCTCCGCCTATCAATGGGAAAGTTTTGGGAATATGACGCAGTGAAATGATTCATCAAATAATGATATTAGCCTAATTGTCAATGTATTTTAGGCTACTTTCTAGTTATGAGGATACGTTTTAGAAATTAAAATAATTAAATTGCATATAGGCAATTGTCACGTGTTTGGGGGTAAAAAAAAAAGGTTTTGTAGTAAACAACGAAAGTGGACGACAAGCATATCTGAAAAAAAAACTGCCTTTTAAAAGTGGTTGTGCGTAATTTTTTTCTTTCGTTTCTCTCTTTTTTTTAAATCCCCCTGATGACCACTTGGGGGAAGTGATACGGGTACGAATGCACACTAAAGTTAAAGGGATAGTTCACTAGAAATTGCTAATTTACTCAATTATTTACCTTCAAGTGGTTCCAGATCCTCATGCGTTTCTTTCTTCTAATGAACACGAAAGAAGATATTTTGTAGAAAGATGAAAACATGTTACCATTGACTTCAAAAGTAGGAAAAACAACCAGTTTTCCAGTTTTCAACACTCTTCAAAATATCTTCCTTTGTTTTTGACAGAAGAAAGAACATGGTGAGTAAATTATATCAGATTTTAATTGACATTTACATTTTTTAATGACACGTTCCTACAAAATAAGGGTTGTTTTCGAATATTGTTGACAGTATAGCAGGGGTGTCCAAACTCCACCCTGGAGGGCTGGTGTCCTGCATATTTTGGTTCAACCTTAGTTAAACACACCTGAACCAGCTAATCAAGCTCATTTAAGGTATACCAGAAACTTTCAGGGAGGTGTGTTGAAGAAAGTTGGAGCTAAACTATGCAGGACACCGGCCCTCTCTAGGACTGAGTTTGGACACCCCTGGTTATAGCAACACAGTTTAGATGGTTTAACTTCATTTATTCATTTTCTTTTCTGCTTAGTCCCTTTATTAATCTGAAGTCACCACAGTGGAATGAACCGGCAACTTATCCAGCAAATGTTTTACGCAGCGGATGCCCTTCCAGCTGCATCCCAACACTGGGAAACACCCATACACTCTCATTCACACACATACACAACGGCCAATTTAGCTTATTCAATTCACCTACCGCATGTCTTTTGGTCTCTGGTGGAAACCGGAGCACCCGGAGAAAACCCACGCCAACACGGAGAGAACATGCAAACTCCACACAGAAATGCCAACTGACCCAGTTGGGGCTCGAACCAGCGACCTTCTTGCTGTGAGGCGATTGTGCTACCCACTGCGCCACCGTGCTGCCTGGTTTAACTTCAGTTTTAACAAAATCTGTCACAGAAGATACACTTGACCTAAGTATGTTTTAATAAACTGGGGCAGCTCAGTTTCTCAGAGTCAAACCGAAACCTGCTGTGGTCTCATTTAAGGTGGTCTACAAAGACATGTGGTGCTGCTCTGCTGAGTGGACAGAAAGGTTGCACAAGTTTGCTTGTTTATTGTGTCGCATTTGTGGTTAAAGGGCTTCTTCCGGTCCTGATAACATGAACATCTCAGGACCTTTTCCTGTTACTCAATACAGATAACATATAAAACAAAGCAGTGAAACCACAAAACAAGTCTATTTAAACTGAAAGAGATACACCAAACTGGAAATCATGTCAATATTTACTCATTTATCACTTGCTTCAAACCTGTTTGACTTACTTTCTTACTTTTTAAAACAAAAAATAAAGCTAAAAATCCTAACCATATATAGCCAAAGTATTTGCTTTTCCTACTATGGAAGTCAATGGTTTCATAGATATGGTTATATAATATAGATTTCATATAATATAGAAACTCATAAAGGTTTATAAACACTTGAGGGTGAGTAAATTGTCATTTTTGGATGAACTATGCCTTTAAGTCTCTGCATCATTTACCATTGACCTTAGTTAATACACAATATTCCAATAACGTGTTAGCACACTAGCTACAAGAAGATGTTGGGAAATGTACACACTTATCTACAGAAATACAGCCATCTTAGCATTTCACATGATTGACTGTCATAGCTAATAAAGAAAAATTATATTTTTTTTGCAAAATCCATGCGAGTAGGAGGACTAATGCAATCACAGTGTGTGTTTGTGCATGAGGAGGGGTGGTAGAAGAGTGTTGGGGTGGATTCACACCTGCTCGCATTTCCAGTCAGTGCACTGAGCAGTACAGAGTTACCAAAGATAAAAATGGTGTGCAGGATTGTTTTGCTTTGTTTGTGCTTCTGGCATCTCGCTGGTAAGTTAATATGTTTCTTAAATTGTATTTTTATTCTTGCAGTTTGACTAAATCAACAGTTATCAAAATCATGACATTATTTTACAGCAGGCAATGTAAATAAATATCTAGACTAGCGTGTACTTGCAAACAATTAACTTGTTCACCAGTGTTTGGTAAGTGAGATCTTAATTCCAACTTTTTCCGCATGATTCAGACTTTATGTCAGACTTTTGCCTTTTTGAATTCAGAACTTGCATTTGCGAGACATGAATTTGTATTTGTGAGTTATCTCAAAACTGTCACAGCTTTTTTTTATGCGAATTGACTAATAGCTAAAGTTAATGTGTCTAGTGTATTGTGATGTGTGTGTAATTGCAATAATAAAAAATATATAATTGGTAAGGGTGTCACGGTGGCGCAGTAGGTAGCATGATCGCCTCACGGCAAGAAGGTAACTGGTTCGAGCCCCGGCAGGGTCAGTTCACATTTATGTGCAGAGTTTGCATGTTCTCCCTGTGTTAGTGTGGGTTTCCTCCGGGTGCTCCGGTTTACCCCACAGTCCAAAGACATGCGCTATCTAGGTGAATTGAATAAGCTAAACTGCCCGTAGTGTATGTGTGTGTGAAAGAGTGTGAATGGGTGTTTCCCAGTGTTGGGTTGCGGCTGGAAGGGCATCCGCTGTGTAAAACATGCTGGATAAGTTGGTGGTTCATTCCGCTGTGGCGACCCCTAATTAATAAATGGACTAAGCCAAAAAGAAAATGAATGAAAGAATGAACTAATATAATTGGTAATACACACTGGGTGGCACGGTGGCTCAGTGGTTAGCACTGCTGCCTCACAGCAAGAAGGTCGCTGGTTCAAGTCTCGGCTGTGTCAGTTGGCATTTCTGTGTGGAGTTTGCATGTTGACCAATTCACCTGTACTGCATGTCTTTGGATTTGTGGTGGAAACCAGAGCACCCGGAGGAAACCCCACGCGAACATGGGGAGAACATGCAAACAGAAATGCCAACTGACCCAGCCGAGGCTCGAACCAGTGACCTTCTTGCTGGTATTTTCCTTTTATCTTTTGGCTTTTAGTGCTAAAGATGATAAAACTACAGAAAAGTCAAGCTTTAAATAGGATTTTTTTAAAACTCTTTGGTCATATTTAAGAGAGATGCTAATAGTCTGATCCGATTCAATGATTTGTGCTAAGCTAAGTTAAAAGTGCTTCTGCCAGACCCAGAGATGGGCTAAATTGATTGAAAAAAAATTGTGAAATTCAATGAATTAACTCTAGGGGAGAGCGACACGGTGGCTCAGTGGTTAGTACTGTTGCCTCACAGCAAGAAGGTAGCTTGTTCAAGTCCCTCCTGGGTCAGTTGGCGTTTCTGTGTGGAGTTTGCATATTCTCCCCGTGTTGGCGTGGGTTTCCTCCGGTTGTTCCAGTTTCCCCAACAGTCCAAACACATGCGGTACAGGTGAATGTAAGAGTGTATAGATGTTTCCCAGCACTGGGTTGCAGCTGGAAGGGCATCCACTGTTTAAAACATATGCTGGATATGTTGGCAGTTTATTCCGCTGTGACAAACCCTGATGAATAAAGGGATTAGGCCGAAGGAAAATGAATGAATGAATGAACTCTAGGGAAGTTGTAAAATGAGCCGATTTTACTCACAGTAATTGAAACAGGTTTCCTATGTGTTTCAGGAGTGTTTGGTGTTGAGATCGACGAGAGTAAGTCTCTGTCTGTGATGGAGGGCGATTCTGTCACCCTACAGACTGGCGTGACTAAAATACAAGAGGACGATCTGATCATGTGGATGTGCAGAGATCAGTGTATCGCCAAACTTAACATATCATCCCAAGTCATCTCTGAAATGGACCACAGCTTCAGAGACAGACTCATACTTGACCAGACCGGATCTCTGACCATCAACAGCACCAGGACCACAGACTCTGGAGTGTATAAAGCACAGTTGATTGGACAAAAAGTGTTCAAGAAGACTTTCATTGTTACCATCATTGGTGAGTAGACCAGATGTGAAGCATCGCATCACTTGCTTTAGATTAATTTAATTTATGCTTCTACATTAATTGCATGGGGTAGGTTTAGCATAGCCTTTGTAAAGTTGCATAACCTTTGGCATCCTCTGACTAGCACCTCTGAACATTTTTACTATACATCCCACATAGCAAAATTTCTCTGGCCCAGGTCTGGCCCACACAATCAGCTTTTGCTTGGCTCACATGCCGCAGTGAATTACGGTACATTATTGGACCAAGTCTGGTTTCCATACAAGAGCCAAGCATGGACTATATCTGGGCAAAGTCTTAGCAAGTTAATAGCCTATAACTGGCTCTGAACTGGGCCAGATATGTTGGTGTGTCACGACTGTAATGAATTTGATAAATTCATGAAGCATTTTGCTTTATGGCCGAAATCTCGGCCAGAATTCTTTGCTACCTTGGATCTACCAACAACGTGGAGCACAAGATGCTGCAGTGAATTATGGTACATGACTGGACCAAGTCAGGCTTCCAGACAAGGGCCAAACATGGACCATATCTGGGTCAACTCACAGTCAAGTTAACTCATAACTAGGCCTGAACTGGGCCAGATATGTTGGTGTGTCACAATTGCAATAAAATTGATAAACCCATGAAGCATTGTGCTTTAGGCACGCTATGGGTGTGTAGAGTAGAATTTTTTCTTTACTTAAAAATTATTTTTATGTATTTTAAATGTGGGTCAAAACAGGCCAAACTTACATGGCCCACACATCAAATTTTAACAACTGGGCCAAATACTACATTTTACTTTTGGCCCAAATCTTGTGTGCCGCCTCAAAGTCGGTGCCACCTCTGCCAAATCCAGGGCCATGTATGGCCCACATGCTATATGCCAGTGCCGGATGAATGCCCGCTGTGACAGCTATATATCAAATCTGGGCCAGAATTCTTTGCTACCTTGGCTGTGATTGGTCAGATTGGTAGTGGTGATGAGTGTGGCCAGGGTGGAGAGCTGTTGCATGAGTAGATGTTTCCATCCACCATTTCATAATATTGCAAAAAAGATACTTAATAGAAACACCAAGATGCACATTCACTTTGAAAAAGGACACTTTCGCTTTGTGTATGCTTTACAATTAAAGTTATTAAACATTTGGAAGTTCCCACCTGTTTCATACTTGAACGAGTACAGTAGCATCACACACATTACTAGCATAAACTCAAGTCACAGTGGATCATAGAAACCCCACTGCCTGCTAGCATTTCATAAAGTGTTATTGGCAGAGCAGCACAGACTGAATGCAGAAAAACAAATGCTTATCTAGTGATTCTAAGACTTTTTTAATATGAGTTTCTCAGGGGGAACCAAGAATCAGACCCTTGGAAAATGTATTCATTCTTTTTTTTTTGGCTTAGTCCTTTTATTAATCCGGGGTCGCCACAGTGGAATGAACCGCCAACTTATCCAGCACGATTTTACGCAGCGGATGCGCTTCCAGCCGCAACCCATCTCTAGGAAACATCCACACACACTCATCCACACTCATACACTACGGACAGTTTTAGCCTACCCAATTCACCTGTACCGCATGTCTTTGGACTGTGGGGGAAACCGGAGCACCCGGAGGAAACCCACGCGAACGCAGGGAGAACATGCAAACTCCACACAGAAATGCCAACTGACCCAGCCGAGGCTCGAACCAGCGACCCAGCAACCTTCTTGCTGTGAGGCGACAGCACTGCCTACTGCGCCACTGCGTCGCCCTCCCTTGGAAAATGTCTTTGCTTAATTTATTTAATAGGGAAATTCTTATTTGACTTTAAAAAAATAATTTAAACGTGAAGCTGTTCTTGGACATTTGAAAAAAGAAACAAATATATATGAGAATACCATGCAAAATGTGTGTTTATTCAATACATGTTTAATATTTTACAGCAGTGGTCTCCAACTCAATTTCTGGAGAGCCACAGCTCTGCATAGTTTAGCACCAACCAGCTCCAACTCACAACTGCTTAACAGTCTCTAGTAGTCTTGAACACCTTTATTAGTTACATCAGCCGTGTTTGATCAGGGTTTGAGCAAAACTGTGCAGAGCTGCGGCCCTCCAGGAATCCAGTTTGAGATATGCTCTACATGTTAAAAGTCTCAACATGCGAACATCATTTTTTAGTTTTTAAAATGAGCCTAGGGAGCAGAGCAAAACTAGTTGCATTAATGTTAAAAGTGTAGAGTCCTATGGTGGATTTTTATCCTAGCCAACTGCGACTGGCTAAATTTCTATTTTAGGGCGTACTCACACTATGCTATTCGAACTTTGCCCAGGCCCGTTTCCCGGATCGTTTGAGAAGTGTGAGTGCTCTGAATCAGGCTCAGGCGTGATTCAGTTGGCCCTGGCCCGGTTGGAAGAGGTGTGCCAGAGTGCGGTTCACTTGGGCGGTATGCTTGTAGTGTGAGTGCAAAGCACGCCTGAGCCCGAAAAGGAAGACGAGATGAAACGTTATTTTTACGGGACTGTTTCATGTGGATTTATTAATCATTCTTACTGTTTAATGAACGCAAACTGTGATATATTATTAAAGACGCAAACCCCTCACTGCACGACAGCTGCACCTTCAGCAAACCTCCTAGTACCTGCAGCACTTTATGAATGTTTATGAGCGTCAAAAGTGGCTGATCTGTTCGGCGAAATATTTGACTGCGTGTCACAGCATATCAAACAACTAAAACGATATAACTACGTAAAGAAATGTCCACTGTGCTGAGCGAGAGCACTTCTTAAACTAAACAGCGCATCATCGATGACATAAGCGTGCTCAGGTGCGAATGCAGTGTGAGTGTGGGCCGTCAGGGGAGACGGAAGCGGGGACAAGCGTGCTTCGGCCAGGTTCAAGGCATCTGTACATAGTGTGAGAAAGCAGCAGCAGATTGTTCACCACAGATCTTGAAGATAATATAACAAGCAGACGGTTTGAAAACAAAAAAAAAGTCAGAACTTTGACTCCATCACTCCATCACAAACCAACAACATCAGTCACTCAGCCTATGGTTTAATAAAGTTTAACAGGTTAAATGCATATTAATTCTATTACAACTATTACCATTATATTGAGAGTGCAGTGGCTGATATTGAAATGAATGTCTGGTATTTAAATGCTTCTGTCATGTCATGTTGCATTTGGTGCTGACATCCGAATTGCCTGTCACTGGAATCTAAGGGTATAGTTTGGACACCGTGTTATGATTTAAAGTTCTTGAACGTTTAGTGGTTTCCGCCTTTTTGTTCTTTAAATGAATGCACGTTTGAGCTGCTTCTACATCTACATCATTCACGCCATTCTAATGGAAATTTGTCTCATTTATATGTTTACATTATATGTAATCTACTTGCGTGAATACTTACAGTTGAGGCCATAATTATGTGCCCTCATGTATATTTTTGCCCCAATTTCTGCTTAATGGATAAAAGATTCTTTGAACACATTTCTAAACATAATAGTTTTAATAACTCATCTCTAATAACTGATTTATTTTATCTTTGCCATGATGACAGTAAATAATATTTGACTAGATATTTTTCAAGACACTTCTATACAGCTTAAAGTGACATTTAAAGGCTTAACTAGGTTAATTGGGCAAGTTATGTTAAATAGGCAAATCATTGTACAACAGTGATTTGTTCTGCGAACAATTAAAAACAAATAAAGCTTAAAGTGGCTAATAATAATTAACCTTAAAATGTTTTTAAAAAAATTAATAACTGCTTGTATTCGAGCAGAAATAAAACAAAAAAGACTTTCGCCAGAAGAAAAAATATTATCAGACATACTGTGAAAATGTCCTTGCTCTGTTAAACATCATTTGGGAAACATTTTAAAAAAGAAAATAAAACTTGACAGGAGGGAGAATAATTTTGACTTGATCTTCTTGATTTAAAGGAAGAGTTTTTCCTCATGTTTTTCAGCTCGTCTTCGCAAGCCTGTTATCAGCAGTTACTGCCCACAAAATCCTTCATCGTCAGAATCATCAGACTCTAAATGTGTCCTGCTGTGTTCAGTGGTGAATGTGAGCGCTGCGAGTCTCTCCTGGTACAAAGGAAACAGTTTATTGTCCAGCATCAGTGTGTCTGATCTCAGCATCAGTCTCTCTCTACCTCTGGAGGTGGAACATCAGGATAAAAACACCTACAGCTGTGTGATCAACAACACCATCAGCAACCGGACCACACAACTGGATACCAACACACTCTGTCAGCCATGTCCAGGTAGCACAAATCCACAACTAAACGTCACATAAGAAGCACTTAATCAGTCATTATTAATTATATAATATTGTTCTTCTCCAGATTGTGTCTGCTGCTGTGACTCTACTGAAGCTGCGATCCAATTGATCCTTTCTGCTCTGGTGGGCGTGGCTACTGTAGCCATCTTGGTTTATGACTTCATATCCAGAAGAGCCGAACAGAAAAACCACAAGCCATCTCAGTCTTTAACCAGTCTTCAGGAAACAAACATTAATTTATCACAACAGGACTAATCTAAGTTTTTTAATCTAAATGATTAATGCTTGGTGACGCGGTGGCGCAGTAGGTAGTGCTCACGCCTCTCAGCAAGAAGGTCGCTGGTTCGAGCCTCGGCTGGGTCAGTTGGCATTTCTGTGTGGAGTTTGCATGTTCTCCCCGTGTTCGTGTGGGTTTCCTCCAGGTGCACCGGTTTGCCCCACAGTCCAAAGACATGTGGTACAGGTGAATTGGGTAGGCTAAATTGTCCGTAGTGTATGAGTGTGAATGAGGTGTATGGATGTTTCCCAGAGATGGGTTGCGGCTGGAAGGGCATCCGCTGCGTAAAACATATGCTGGATAAGTTGGCGGTTCATTCCGTTGTGGTGACCCCAGATTTATAAAGGGACTAAGCCGAAAAGAAAATGAATAAATGAATGATTAATGCTTCTAGGGCAGCACGATGGTTCAGTGCCTAGCACTGTTGCCTTACAGCAAGAAGGTCGCTGATTCGTGTCCCGGCTGGGTCAGTTGGCATTTCTGTGTGGAGATTGCATGTTCTCCCCGTGTTGGTGTGGGTTTCCTCTAGGTGCTCTGGATTCCCCACAATCCAAACACATGCGCTATAGGTGAATTGAATAAACTAAATTGGTCATAGTCTCTGAGTGTGTGTGTGTGCGTGTGCGTGTGCGTGTGCGTGTGCGTGTGCGTGTGTGTGTGTGTGTGTGTGTGTGTGTGTGTGTGTGAATGAGAGAATGTACTGTTTCCCAGTACTGGGTTGCGGCTGGACGGGCATCCGCTGTGCATATGCTGAAATAGTTGGTGGTTCATTCCGCTGTGGTGACCGCTGATAAATAAGGCACTAAGCCGAAGGAAAATGAATGAATGAGTGTTTAATGCTTCTTCTTAAACAAAAGATATCTGACTAAAGTCATGTTCTTCACTAATAATAATGAGTTAATCAGCTAACACAGTACAATATGCAGTTCACAACTAATTCAATCTTACACAATACTTTACATCCATGCGTACCTTGATCTATTTTGTGCCTACAAGGCTTTTTGTTTAATGTGGTCTGGTAATGTAGGTAGCGGACATGTTTCTCTATCTTGTCAGCATTTAAGTTATGGCAGGAAGTTGTTTAGGTGTGCAAAAAAACAACTTCTGAAGAACTTTAGTGGAAAGACATTCGCTCATATTTTGAAGGCACAGTTCATCCCTAAATGTCAATTCTGTCGTCATTTACTCTAGGGCTGCACTATATATATATAATTTCAGCATGGATGTCACAATGTAATCATTCGCAAGGGTATGCAATATTGAGTTTGTATTATAAATGATCATTTGCATGTGTTTTTGGGGCCTATGAGGATTTTAAAAGCATTTAGGCATAATAAATTGTACCATTTGTAACTTTAATAACGATTAATTTTTAAAATTATGTTTATTTTTATTATTCAGTTCTGTAGTTGAATACTGTTAGACTTGGAAAAATGATAGAATTGTATCTTTTTTATTGTATTTATAGATAGCTTATTAGATTTTGTGAAGAGGCACTTCTATGGCAGAATCATCCCAATCGATCTAACATTATAAATTCTTTCCAAATGCAGATATTAAGTCATCTGGATTGTTTTCATATCACAATATATATTACAGAATAAAAAAATATATATTGCAATGTTAAATTTTTCCAATATTGTGCAGCCCTAATTTACTCACCCTTCACTTGTTTCAAACCTGTTTGAGTTTCTTTCTTCTTTTAAAACACCAAAGAAGGTATTTTGAAGAAAGCTTTAATCACTGACTTCCACAGTATTAGTTTTTTCTACAATGCAAGTCAGGTTTTCAGCTTTCTTCAAGATATCCTCTTGAGTCTTGAGGGAGAGTAAAAACTTGAGGGAAAAAACTTGAGGGAGAATAAAAATAGCGAGAAAATGTTTATTTTTGGGTGAACTATCCCTTTAAGCTATACTGTAAGTACACTGTAAAAGAAATCTTCCTGCTTTCATTTTTTTAATTATATCAAATAAACTTTTCTAGTCATCGCAACTTAAATCAGTCAATTTGACAAAAAAAATATTATATTACACTTTGTATAGCTAAAAAAATGCATAGCTAAAAATTGTGGTCAAAACCTGATTAACTTAATGAATTGAGTTAAAGTAACGCAAAATAACTTGTTGTCATGACTTTTTGGGATATATTTTTTTTACTATGTACACTTTTGCTGCACTTTGATTCAGGAGCTAATTAAAACCCCCCAGTAAAAGTATTTTGTGAAACAGTAGATTAGCTTTTATTTGCAAAACCCTTATATATGGTATAGTCTCCCCAGTGTGGTTTACACGTTAACACAACTGATATCAACATGCTAACCTACAAATAGGGGTGAGTATAAACTCCTGTTCTGAAAGGTCAATATGTGTTATAATTATTGTCAATGAGAGACTTATTTACATATTTTTTTATCATCCATACAATGCAATGCTATGTAATTATCATATATATTGTGTATTTTTGCAATACTAATTAATTTATGAACAGAAAGGAGCGTGTATGTAATGTTTGGTATAATGTAGTGCTGTGAAACAATTAATCACATCTAAAATATGCTTTTATTTACATAATATATGTGTGTGCTGTGTATTTTTATTTTGTAGGACTACAGTCTATGGAAGTACAAACATAAGTACCCATAAAAAAGTGCATATATTTATAAATTTTATTAGATGTTTAAAAATAATATAGAAATATAAAACATTTCTTGACGACTGCTATAAAAACAGAATTATTTCGTAAAAGTCAAAAATTTTTCATTAATATCTTACAATACTGTATGCTGAGTGAAGATACAGTACATCAAGCATCTGCATTGTCACAGTATGAAAATAAAGCGTATTAAAAAACTCAGCATGTCACATTAAAAAATATCAATATTGTTTGTAAATAGGACAGACGTTATTTTGAGTTAGTATGTAAAATGCAAACATTCTCATGATACAATATGAGTTGCAATATTTTTGGGACTCTCGTGTTGGATATTTTGGGCCCAAATGTTTGCATCTTTAAAGCTTGAGCACATATAAATGAATCAATGAGTGTTTCAGCACCATGCCAATTTATGAAACTGCTTTATAATAATGTGTTAGGGGGGAACTAATGAAATGCAGCTTTGAAACCAACAGTTTTCAACACTGCGTGACAGTAGCACAGCTGTTCATGATTGCATTTAATTATTTATTAAATAAATACTCTATTGGATTTTATCAGGGTGCTTGGTTCCTCATTGCAACACATAGGCTATGAGATATCACCAAAAACAATTCACAGTATTTTACAAAAAACACACACACACTTACAAAATCAAGTGATTTCTTACTAACAAAACAGAAAGTTTAGAAGAATAAAAACATTTGGAGTGAGACACCTAGCGGTGTGAGATAAAATAACCACCGGCTACATTTTGTTGCTGTTAGCAGGGTGCGAATTTACAGGGGGGTTTGGGGGACGATTGATTTGCCTAATTAATGATTGATCCCCCCCTGAAGGACGTCAGATGTATGAGGGTCAGCCCTTTATTAGTGAGTAATATGTTTGTCTGATGTTTATCTTAAATAATAATATTAATAAATAAAATAAAAGATCATATAAATATATACATTTGTCCACCCCTATAACGGGTCGTACCATTGTGAATGCTTAATCGCGCCAATCAGTCTGTGTGGAAAAAAGTGAATTCAACGGCAGATCTAGAGCACCGATAGACATCGTGAGTGTTCACCAGACACTTTTCTAGTAAAATCGGTGGCTGTATCTCGTTATAGCTTCAAAGTAAAGTCAAATTAGATGAATAATTTGTATCGTTTCACTTACAACCTCTGAAATAGCTAATCGGGATAATGTAGGTCAGAATCGTAGGTCAGTCAGAATACTCTAAACATCCCACAAACGCATAAAACCATAAATATGTTTTATTAATCATTTAGAAGTAATTAGAAGTAAAAAAGAATACATAAATGTGATTCACTGGAGCACACATTACGGATAAAGTTGATTAATAACTTTTTCTTTATAGTAAATATTACAGTCATTTTGAACCATACAGCGTTATACTGTATAGACAGGGGTGTCCAAACTCGGTCCTGGAGGGCTGGTGACCTGCATATTTTAGTTCCAACCTCAATTAAACACCTGAAGCAGCTAATCAAGCTCTTTCTAGGTATACTAGAAACTTCCAGGCAGGTGTGTTAAAGGAAGTTGGAGCAAAACTATGCAGGACACCAGCCCTCCAGTGCAGGACCAGGTTTGGACACCCCTGGTATAGACTTTGTATGAATGTGAACTGATAAACTGTAATAAATGCTGTTGTGTACTTCAGCTTTTACTACCAGAGTTTCTGCTGGGTCTTAAAAAGTCTTAAAATGTCTTAAATCTCAAAATCCAAATTTTAGGCCTTAAAAAGTCTTAAATTTACTGAAATATTATGTTGTTGGTCTTAAATCCCTTTTAAACAGGTCTTAATTTTCCTTTGCTCATGTATTGCTACCAAATCTGGCCAAAACCCATACAATCACCAACAATTAATAAAACAATAAAACTTTAAACTTTTTATTTAAAAAAGTAGTTTTTTACTCTATTTAACATAATGGTTTAATTATTTTCCTTAA
This sequence comes from Danio tinwini, assembly GCA_903798205.1. Lineage (NCBI taxonomy): Eukaryota > Metazoa > Chordata > Actinopteri > Cypriniformes > Danionidae > Danio > Danio tinwini. The sequence goes on from CAIGQZ010032594.1 coordinate 5,953,376, forward strand.
AATAACATTTGTTTAAAAGTGCTCCATGTATTTACTGCTGAGGACACGGACCTGGACAGATTGGTGTGTATAGATCTAGTTTATTATAGTTTTTAAAACTTTTAAAACATTTGTTCCTTTTTTAAAATTATTTAAAAGAAAATTTAAGTTGGAAAAAAAAGTGTATGAATACAAAGTAGATATTGCTCGTTTTTACACAATATTTAAAATATTCAGCTAAGAAATAAAATCTAAAATATTTTAATTCTTTTATTATTAATGTATTATTGTATTATTAAATGTATTAAATTATAATATTTTTTTGCAGGGCAAATAAAAATCTTTTCCATCTGGGCCATTTGAAAAATTCCTTAGCCTTTAGCCTTTTATGGGTTTAAAATTTTATTCATAATGGTCTTAAAAATGTCTTAAAAAGTCTTAAATTTAACTCTGTGAAACCTGCCTTGACTACAGAAAACTGCTGTATTGTAAACTTCAGAATTAGCACAACAGATTGACTCTGTACTTTACTATGATTCAAAAACGTTAGTATTTACTATCTAGTAATTTTACTATATAGTAAATATTGTCCATGTAGGATGTATATAGGGGCTGTTTTAACAAAGTTTTTAGCCAAAAAGTTTTATGAGCTTTGTCTGTTTGTTTTAAAAGTACAAATTTTTCAATATGGTGTCACTCAATATGTGAATGATTATATTGTAGTTATGTTATATATGTAGACTTGCGCAATATATCAACCTTTAAAGCCAAGCACGAACAAACAAACACAACAAGGGTTAGTAAATGGAAGTGTTGTTTAGCATCTTTAGCAAATTGTGGACTTATACTTTACCAATATTACGCCAACAGCATAATATTATCTAATTTCCGCTGTTCTAGCCATGAAAACATGTAAGCTCCTTATATTCTATGTTACTGTCCTACAATAATATTATTTTTATTTTTACACACTGGATCGTAGAGCAAGTAGTTTGACGGTTTTGTTATTTCTAGTCATTTCTCCCATAGGCAAACATCAGAAGTCCTAAAACAATCACAGAAAAGAGCTTATTGCATTATGCAGCCATAGTATAGCCAATTTTTTTACAGCATATTTGAAATAACAGTGCTGAGCCGTCAATAGCATGTTGTCAATTCCTTACAGGTATGTTATTGTTCACTAACAAAAACACAGTGCCAAATACTGGCCTAGTGTAGCTACAAAATACAATGTTTTGGCAGATCACACAATGTCCTAAGTGTACGTGATGCAACATTTGATAAACTTTTCCATGTTCAAATAAGTTTTTGTCTTAAGCAGCAGCAACGATAATTGTATGAAAATGATTTCTACTATGACAAAGGTCACCTTAGGTGCTGATGATGTGATTTATTTAGCATTAAATGCTACTAATGTGAGATTGAATACCATTTTATGTAGGGCTGTTCCGATAACAATACTAATATTGGAAATACTCGCCTATACTGCAAACATTTTGGCATCAGTATCTGAGACATATGCTCGCTAGCTTTGCTTAACACTGCAAACACAGGAACAACCATTGTTAGAGCGGTGAAGTAAAGGTAAATGCACTATTTTTCAATTTTATTCATATTCATTTTATTTTTTGCACAGAATTTTATTTTATAGTTATCCTGTAAAACTTGAATTGATTTTTTTTTTTCACTTTACGGTGTTTGATTTCTGGCTGAGCTGGCTGCCAGTTTTTACAGGGCTATTAGTTTACACAACTATTTCTACAGATACACACTCAGGTATCAGTTCAGTACTTGGTATTGTTCAATAACCTGAGTTTAGGTATCGGAATCTGTATCGGGAAGGGAAAAAAGGGTATCGGAACATACCTAATTTTATGTGACATTTATTGCCATACTGAAAGCGCCAGCAGTGGTTTACCTCAGATTTTGAAAATATAATAACTAGCAAACATGCTTAAACATAAAAGTTAGTTCTGTGTAACATCATGCATGCTATACCTTTAATAATGCTAATGAGGTTGCATGTTTATTAATTGGATTATAAGCCTATTCTGTGTACTTTTCTGTGCTTCTGAATAGCTGGAATTTATATAATTCTGTTGTGTCGGGTCTGGTGTGTACAGACAATCTGCTTGTCGCTGGAATCTTTTCACATTGTGTGTTGTTAGGACATGGTGTAAATGCAAATTGTTTTGAAAACGTTATCATGTATCTGAAACCTTTATGGCTGCACTATTTTTGCAAAAAAAAATAATGCACAAAAGCACATAACATCAATCTAAAATGGGTGCTCAGCCAAACAACAAGTACAAAAAACATGCATAAAGGTGGTAACACCAAAGCTCCAAAAATATTAATATATTAACTTAAAAAGTGCACTGATGAAGTGCTGGTGCGCTCAAACACGTACATTCATATTTCTGGAGCTTTGATGTTGCCACCTTTATGTATGTTTTTGCATTGCTTTTGTGCAAATAGATAAAATATGCATTTCTTGTGGCATGACTTTTGTCAGCTGTGTCTCCATTCCCCACCATTTATATCTATGAAATCTCCTCAGCTGTGTCCTCATTGGATGGTAAAGTAGTGTCGGCTGGTTCAACTGAATATGTAGTATTGTTGTGGGGGTCTTCTTCTGGTATCAAGGACAATTCCTTTGGATCATCCAACACCAATGCTGTAGCAGCTGTGAGAAAACAAAGAACCACAGAATATGATAAGACAGAGCAAGGAGCATTATCAAAAACATATACTATAAAAGCATGCTTTCCCAGAGATGGGTTGCAGCTGGAAGGGCATCCGCTGCGTAAAACATATGCTGGATAAGTTGGCGGTTCATTCCGCTGTGGTGACCCCGGATTAATAAAGGGACTAAGCCGAAAAGAAAATGAATGAATGAATAAGAGCATGCATGACACTGATTTCAGCATGATGCCCATCAGGTCCTTTACAATACAACAGTCTAGTAGCAAGCATAAACACCTAGTAAAGCAAGTAGTGCCCTATATAGACAACCATAAAATCAACAATTATTTTAGTAAAAATGAAACATTTAACGTGGAAATGCTTATTATTGTCATTAATTTTACAGTAGGGCTGCACAATACAGGGAGTGCAGAATTATTAGGCAAATGAGTATTTTGACCACATCATCCTCTTTATGCATGTTGTCTTACTCCAAGCTGTATAGGCTCGAAAGCCTACTACCAATTAAGCATATTAGGTGATGTGCATCTCTGTAATGAGAAGGGGTGTGGTCTAATGACATCAACACCCTATATCAGGTGAGCATAATTATTAGGCAACTTCCTGTCCTTTGGCAAAATGGGTCAACAGAAGGACTTGACAGGCTCTGAAAAGTCAAAAATAGTGAGATATCTTGCAGAGGGATGCAGCACTCTTAAAATTGCCAAGCTTCTGAAGCGTGATCATCGAACAATCAAGCGTTTCATTCAAAATAGTCAACAGGGTCGCAAGAAGCATGTGGAAAAACCAAGGCGCAAAATAACTGCCCATGAACTGAGAAAAGTCAAGCGTGCAGCTGCCAAGATGCCATTTGCCACCAGATTTGCCATATTTCAGAGCTGCAACATCACTGGAGTGCCCAAAAGCACAAGGTGTGCAATACTCAGAGACATGGCCAAGGTAAGAAAGGCTGAAAAACGACCACCACTGAAATATCAAGAAATATCTCAAGAAATATCTTAAGACTGATTTTTCTAAGGTTTTATGGACCGATGAAATGAGAGTGAGTCTTGATGGGCCAGATGTATGGGCTTGTGGCTGGATCGGTAAAGGGCAGAGAGCTCCAGTCCGACTCAGACGCCAGCAAGGTGGAGGTGGAGTACTGGTTTGGGCTGGTATCATCAAAGATGAGCTTGTGAGGCCTTTTTTCGGGTTGAGGATGAAGTCAAGCTCAACTCCCAGTCCTACTGCTAGTTTCTGGAAGACACCTTCTTCAAGCAGCGGTACAGGAAGAAGTCTGCATCCTTCAAGAAAAACATGATTTACATGCAGGACAATGCTCCATCACACGCGTCCAAGTACTCCACAGTGTGGCTGGCAAGAAAGGGTCTAAAAGAAGAAAAACTAATGACATGGCCTCCTTGTTCACCTGATCTGAACCCCATAGAGAACCTGTGGTCCATCATCAAATGTGAGATTTACAAGGAGGGAAAACAGTACTCCTCTCTGAACAGTGTCTGGGAGGCTGTGGTTGCTGCTGCACGCAATGTTGATGGTGAACAGATCAAAACACTGACAGAATCCATGGATGGCAGGCTTTTGAGTGTCCTTGCAAAGAAAGCTGGCTATATTGGTCACTGATTTGTTTTTGTTTTTAATGTCAGAAATGTATATTTGTGAATGTTGAGATGTTGAATTGGTTTCACTGGTGAAAATAAATCATTGAAATGGGTATATATTTGTTTTTTGTGAAGTTGCTTAATAATTATGCACAGTAATAGTCACCTGCACTCACAGATATCCTCCTAAAATAGCTCAAACTAAAAACAAACTAAAAACTACTTCCAAAAATATTCAGCTTTGATATTAATGAGTTTTTTGGGTTCATTGAGAACATGGTTGTTGTTCAATAATAAAATTAATCCTCAAAAATACAACTTGCCTAATAATTCTGCACTCCATGTACATTGTTTGAGCATCAAAATCACAATGTATGTATGCGATAAAAAAACAATGACGTTCACATTTATTACAGCATATCGTAGAACACGCAACAATCTATTTGGTTTAGATTAGTTATTATCTATGTAAAATTGATTTTGATAATGCTTACAGAGCACTAACAATGTGAGAGCAAGTTTTTGGCCAAGGACAGAAAAAAAAGTAAAGACAACAAACTTATATTCAAGTTGGAGCTGCACAATATATCGTTTCAGCATCGATACCGTAATGTGTGCATCAACAATAGTCACATTGCAAAGATATGCAATGTTGGGATTATAGTTTTATCATAATGGTGTAAAAGTTTATCATCTGCATGCATTTTTAAAGAGATAGTTCACCCCAAAATTTATTACCATTTCCATTACAGCCTTCACTTGTTTCAAACATTTATGAGTTTTCTTTTTTTTATTAAATGAACACAAAAAGAATATTGAATAACTCCTATAGTATTGAAACAAGTGAAGTGTAAGTAAATAGTGAGTACGTCTTTGAGAATCTTTGAGTGAACTGTCCCTTTAAAGCCTGTGACTTTGTAAACATTTCAATATTTCACATTTTAAAACATCCGGCCACAAAAAAATGTTTTGTAACTTTTAATAAAGATGAAATAATACACAATGAAGACTGTGCAGTGTTAATTATTCAATTTATGTACCTGAATAGTGAATACCTGAAAACTATCATTAACTTTTATCTTTACTATAGTTTATTTATCTATGCTTGTAATTTATCTGTTATATATTATTTGAGATTCACTCCTCTACAAAATCCCCTCAATCAATCTAATTAAACCGGTTAAATCATCTACTGAAATTGTATTCACACCGCAATATATATCACAGAAATACAAAATACTGTAATGTCAGATTTTTCCAATATCGCACAGCCCTAATTCAAGTATACAGATATTTGTTAAACTAATTTCCATGACTTTTCCAAAATTTTGTGGGTTTTTCTGTTTTTCCAAAACTTTTCCAGGCCTAAAAAATGCCATGTCAAAATTCCATGACTTTTCCATGAACCCTGTGTTTATAAATAATTAATACAATGATGACCATTTGGGCTAGGCGATAAAATCGTTATCGATATTTATTGACCGAACACCGTTGTCAATAATGATTTAAAAAAAAGATTCGGTATGAAGGCTATAGTTTTATTAAAATGTGGCTGCTGAGCACGCGCCTTGGAAGGAATGCCAATAAGCTTAGGGTGTAAGTTTGTCAATTCCAATGGAGGTGTGAGACTTGCACGAAGCGCACATGTGACGTGCGCGCATCTTCCAGGTACACTTAGTTGAAACACACCTGAACTTTTCTGAATGCCGTGAGGCACCGCAATTCATGTAAGTAAAACTAACCAATCTGCTTTACACTTTGTATGGAATATACACATTTCAGTAATAAAGGCAGACTAATTACCTCAGACAAAAACAGCGTATCCAAACACTGCAGTGCTTTTTACTTTTCTCCATAAACCTGCATTGGAGCTGCAGCAATGGTTTTTCCGTTTGTCATTCTTTGAGAAAACGGTTGATGGTCACCTAGTTTTCGAGAGACGCTATAGAAAATTTTGAAGGAAATTACGTGCTTGTCACTTCTGGTTAGAATAACAACACACGCTAAAATGAGTGCCGTATAGCAGCCATAAGGAGATTGTAAATAAAAAAGAATGTCGCCAGAGTGGCTTTTTGGTTTCTTTTCTTGTGCATCCCAGCCACTAGCACACCATCTGAAAGATTTTTAGCATAGGGGGTAATGTAGTCATTCAACTTCACAATTTGTAATGTTGCAGTGTGTATTTAAATAATGATGGTTGGTTCCTTTACTTGAAAGCTCAGATTTGATCATCATAATTTGTTTTGTTGATAGTGTTTGAGGTTTACTGTATCATTATTATTCACACCTTACAGATGTTGATCTACCTTTACCATTGCACACACTTTGTAACATTTAACACTCTCTTTAACACTTAAGTTTATTTTATTATGAAGCGATCAGATATTTTGTTTAAATATTTTAGTTTTTGACTATTAAAACTATTTGCCTTAGTAATGTTGGTAAATTAAAGTGGTTAAATAACAAAAAATCCTAAAATTGCTAAATGGATTGTTAAAAGATATTCAATAATTATCAATATCAAATTGATATGAAACATGATATCATGAATTTTTTTTTTGTAATACTGACCAGCTCTAATGACCATGTTATTTTATGTTCGCTTCTTCAAGTTCTGTATCTGAATACTTTTTGGCATTCCAGAAAACCATAAAGCTCTGTTTATTTAACTTTTATCTTTGCTCTGTTGCATTTATATATACCTGTATTTTGTGAAGTTTATTTAAAAACTAATTTCGAGAGGATCACGTGCTTATGATTGCTTGCAGCCGGCCCCGTATTATTCAATTTATGATTCACCAGTCAGAAGATTCCTAAGCCACTATAAATACCCTAGGTTCCATATCACAGCCATCTTCGTTTTGAAGAATCCCCCCTTCCACCCCTACTCCTCCTCCTTTCCTAGATGGGGGGTACGGTCGCCCAGTGGTTAGCACTGTTGCCTCACAGCAAGAACGTCACTAGTTCTAGTCATTACCAAGCCAACTGACATTTCTGTGTGGTTTATTCTCCCCGTGCTCACGTGGGTTTCCCCCGGGTTCCCCGGTTTCCTCCCACCGTCCAAAAACATGCAACTTAAGTTAATTGACTAATCTAAATCAGCAGCATAGACATGGTCCTAGTAAGAAGTTATCTCTTATAAGCCATCACTATCTGTTCATTAGCTACTACAGCAGGGGAGTTCTCGAGATCTACCTGAGCTCAAACTCCCCTCTCGCTTTGCAAACGGGAGGGAGCCCCGGGCTCGAGGATCTTATGAGCTCAGGGCTCTCTCCCGGGACAGCATGACAAACGCGCTTTATAATCAATCATCAGCTAAGTGTGAACTCTTGAAATAATAGTTTATGCAGACGCACTGCATAGAAAAAGACTTAATCGTCCCAATCCATCCAAATGAATGAAATCTTTCCAAATAGAGCTGTTCAACTCATCTGGTGAAATTATATTCACTTCCCAATATATATTGCAGAAAAACTAAATATCTCCATGTCAGATTTTTCCAATACCGTGCAGCCTTATTATACAGCTACATTATTTGAAGCATTGCTAAATATAAAGACCTCTTACCACGGACGGTGACTTTGATTGTTTTGGAAAGCGGGTATGTGCTTCTTTCGATCTTGAGTTTGTAATGTCCAGAGTGTTTGACTTTCATCTTCTTGATTTTGAGATTTCCAGTCTTACTGTCTAACTCTAGTTTGTCTTTGAATCTTCCATCAGGGCCTTCCTTGTACCTACTGCTCCCTTCATAGACCACAGCTATGACCCTAAATAAGGTTGTGCAGTCAGATACTCTGGCATCCCCATATTTCCATTTGACCACATCATCTCTCTTTATTTCAGTGACACCAGTCTTTAGAGTGATGGTTTCTCCCGACTTCACTCTTATATTCCTTAATAGATCTGGCTCATCATGAAATATATCTGGAGAAAAAAAAAGAAATATATCCAAATAAATAACACAGCTGGTAATGTAAAGGATCACATTTGTCCAGACCTGTTCAATCAGTAAAGCACTAAATCAGAGGTTTGTTATTTATGACTACTTGTAATGGACAATGAAAGCACAATGTTTTACAGTAACTTGCCGTTTGGTAAATCTCTGTGTGGAATGGTTATTTCCGCATCTGCTGAAGACAAAGATCTTGATTTGATTTGCAATCAAACACACACTAACACTGAAATAATTGTTCAATGGATTTATTTAATTTCTTTAGGGTAAGTGTTGTCAAATAATTTCTATGGGCTGAGCAAACAAATTATATTGAACATTCTTAACTTAATTTGTTTGTTTAAATTCAACCCGGGCAGCACGGTGGCGCAGTGGGTAGCACAATCACCTCACAACAAGAAGGTCACTGGTTTGAGCTTTGGCTGAGTCAGTTGGCATTTGTAGGTGGATTGGGTAAGCTAAATTGTCTGTAGTCTATGTGTGTGAATGAGAATGTATGGGTGTTTTCCAGTGATGGGTTGTAGCTGGAAGGGCATCCGCTGTGTAAAACATATGCTGGATGAGTTGGCGGTTCATTCCGCTGTGGCAACCCCTGATTAATAAAGGGACTAAGCTGAAAAGAAATCGAATGAATGCATAATTTCAACCTATATAAATTGTTTGCAACCACTTACCTTAAAAAAATGTAAATTCAATTAATCATTTTTTTCACTGCATAAAGATTCAGTGAAATCTATCATATAATAATATCTTACCATGATTTTGGTGACTGTTTTCCCCAGGAGTTAAACCTGTTTAAACAATGATTGGATTTAAGTGCTCATGCTTTCAATAGGATAGTTATTGTTCATCGTTCTCAAAACACGAGTTAAGCTGTCCAAAGACTTGCGCTATAGGTGAACTGGGTAAACAATATTAGCCATAGTGTATAAATGTGTGTGTGAGAATGTGAGAGTGTATGGGTGTTTCCCTGCACTGGGTTGCAGCTGGAAGGGCATCTGCCTCATAAAACATATGCCAGAGTAATTGGCAGTTTATACCGCTGTGGTGACCCTTAATAAATCAGGGACTAAGTTGAAGGATATTGAGTACGTGAGTGAGTATATATACAGTTGAAGTCAGAATTATTAGCCCCCCTTTGAATTTTTTTTTCTTTTTTTAAATATTTCCCAAATGATGTTTAACGGAGCAAGGAAATTTTCACAGTATGTCTGATAATATTTTTTCTTCTGGAGAAAGTCTTATTTGTTTTATTTCGGCTAGAATAAAAGCAGTTTTTAATAAAAAAAAAAAAAATTTTAAGGTCAAAATTATTAGCCGTCCACAGAACAAACCATCATTATACAATAACTTGCCTAATTACCCTAACCTGCCTAATTAACTTAATTAACCTAGTTAAGCCTTTAAATGTCACTTTAAGCTGAATAGAAGTGTCTTGAAAAATATTTAGTCAGTTATTATTTACTGTCATCATGGCAAAGATAAAATAAATCAGTTATTAGAGATGAGTTATTAAAACTATTATGTTTAGAAATGTGTTGAAAAAATCTGCTCTCCATTAAAGAGAAATTGGGGGAAAAAATAAACAGGGGGGCTAATAATTCTGACTTCAACTGTATATATGATTCATAGTACCTGGATGAGCCTGTGTTAATTGTGTGTTTAACATACATTGAAATGTGGTGATTGACTAATCAGAATCAAGTATTCCAGACAGCCGCATAACAATTCTATTTAAAGGCAGATTTTTGACAAACATAACCACACAGTGGGTAAAATAATCCTTACCACAAATAAATGGGGTGTGCTCTTCCTGAACTGTTTGAACAAAATATTTATTTTTTGTTAATTATGATTGCTTGTAATAAACAATGAAAATCAGAGATTCGGTGCTACTGCAAAATCTTACCAGTGATTTGGTTATCAACCTGGTCCCCAGGAGCTGGAACTGTTCAAATGATAATCATGATACTTTAGTGAATTACATTTTGTGGTTTCGGGGTTGTGCTTTTATTTATTTATTTATTTTTTAGCTATTTAGCATACTAGCATATAGGGCGGGAGTGGGACACATCGCCAATGAAATTAGTTTGCAATCAGCTACTGTCTGAGCTGAGGTATTTGCATAAAGTGATCTGATTGGCTGACGCTTCTAGTGGCACTTGAAAAGTTGAGACTTCTGCAGCAAGCAATGTTGCTCAAGCGGTGCCGACAGATCCACAATTCAGTTTGGCGACACTTGACGCACAATGTGAATGGGCCCATTTTAGTTTACAACTGACTACATTATTATAATGTCATTAAAACCTCAGTATATAAGTATGTCATACTCTTATTTCACGTGGCCGCCATTTTAAAACACGAAAGCGAGGCTGCGGTGGGAAGAAATCCGAAAGTATAGGAACAGCACTGTAAATATTGCAACAACATGCTGTGGACTACAAACCTCCAGGTGCTGCCGCGACTGCAGACAAAAATGTAAATATGGTGTAAACATCACTTTAATATCATTCAGTTCAGTTTAATTTAATTTAAACAATTAAAAGCATATTAGGCATCAAACAACGTCACAATCTCTTTAAGAGTAACCCGCTTAAGTGTCCTCCAAGACTTCAGTTCATGGCAGCAGGTAAACACCAGGGGGACGCTTCCCTGCTTCAGCCTATGTAACCCGGTGAGCGATAAAACAATGCAGTCCTCTGTAGCACACCCTCGTGTTGTCTGTAACAGTGTTGTCCCGGTACTGAAGTTTTAAAAAGGTCCATTTCCCGCTGTAGGAGCCATACATTGTATATTAGCAATTGGCCACAAGGTGTCAGTACGAGAGCATATAACTGTGGCCTCACCGCATTGAGGACAGTGTTGCCAGATTGGACGGTTTTGAATCTGATTGTGTGGGTAAAAAATGATCCTTTCCCCACTTTTTGTGAAAATTTGTACCGTCAAACCCTCCCCCCACTTTTTGTGGAAATTGAGACCATCCAACACCCCACACACACACTTTTTGTGAAAACCGGGACCGTCAAACCCCCCCCCACACTTTTTGTGAAATATAGATATCGAGGTTGTTGGGCGAGTGTTTTTGGATTTCGGCGGGTTTTGGATAGATTTTTGGCTGGAATCAGTCAGCTACATCTGGCAACACTGATTGAGGAAGAGAGCGTTTGTAGGAAGCACACAGTTTTTGACCGTAACTTAAGGTAACGAGAGGAATATTGATGAAGAAATTCTGTTAATTGGAAAATAAAGACGTTTGTATTTGCATCTATTTCGCCTTTACGGACTCTTACTTTTACGTGTAAAAAACTTGCTTACTCTACTAACAATAGCAGCAATGGAACGCCGCTACACCTGCTAACATTTAAGCGCCGCTGAGTGCATTCTTAAACACTGCTGATTTGCCATAGTGTTTACCAGTGCTCAACAGAAATGACTGATTGGTCATGAAGGTCATCAGTTTACCGCTCTTCACAGATTGCAAACACAGATACACGAACACTGGAGTTTTTTAAAGCCGTGAAGATTAGTCGATTCATCAGCGAATCGCTCGTCTGTGTTTGCACTCGGTAAACACCGTGAGGTGCGATGGGTAAACTGATGACCTTCACGGCCAATCACAGTCATTTCTGTTGAGCTCGTGAACACAATGTCAAATCAGCGCTTTTTTAAGAAAGCCATCAACAGTGCCTTAAATGTTAGCGGGTTTTTTTTATTTCAGTACCAAGATTCAGTATGGTGACAGGTCTAATATTTCGAAAAAAACAGTTCATTACCTTGAGTTTGATAAACGGCATCTAAAACGTGTGTTTGGGAAAGAAAACGTTAGCTAACTAGTGCCATTTCCCTTAAGGTCTGATATCCCTTTTTATTTTCACTATTCATTCAGAACGGACCTTCGGGTCACTCGAAAATTATAAATTTGTGTCACTTTCTCTTTGCTGATGAGATATACAGCCAGGTACACAATGTTCCTGTGTGATACCAAGCGATACTTGTGGGTTTCTTCCCGCCACAGCCTCGATTTTGCTTTTCGATTGGCGGCCGCGTGAAATCAGCCTACCAGTAATGCACTGCTCTATCATCATTTACAAATCAGTGCAAATATGTGCTAATTCAAAAGTGCTAATACTTATTCTGAACAAAGAAAGAGATGTGCAGTGTACTGATAGTAACCAAAATATTAAATGTCATGAATGAATGAAATATGACTTTAAGATTAGATTTTTCAAGTAATTTTTACCCCCATTCCCACCGTAACTTGACTCTGAATGGTGACCATGGCCATTTTGACCTTCCTCTACAAATGAGTTGATTACTCAGTAAATATTCATTAATGATGTGATATTTTGACTTTCATCTTTATACAAATCTATCTTTCCTAGCAAAATCTAAGGTTTTTGGAAACTTGGTTGGTTTGACACAGGATGACCAAACAAATGTGATTGTTTGCCTATTCACAAGCTTGTCTTCAACAGTTAAAAAGTGTGTATATATATAAAAGTCTTGTATAATTTGACTGGGTGCTGGCTCTATTTGTAACACAATAAATTAACATTTAAACACAAATCTCCCCTTTTTTCCAAGATTTCTGATGAAGTCTAGTCAGTTTCATTAATGTAGTGCTGCTGAATCATCTGGTATCATTAATTATATCTAGGCATTTTTAATTTAGCAGGTTTTTCATTAATATCAAATTTTCTAGTCCTTATATTTACTCAATGACAATCCTACCTGCCCTTTCTGTAGAGTTGGGTTCATGATTGGTGCTGGGCAGCATTACTGGGCCTGCCATTTCACTGTTAGCTGCAGGCGGGATTAGAGGCTGTTGAACAGCTACAATACAAGAAAAAGTTTGATTATACATAAACATGAACTGTGGTTTGCAGACAGTATTGTTTTGCTTACCAGTGTAGTATTAGTATACTGGCCATCTCATCATTTTCAATTGTATATTTTAAGTTAAAAATGAACTCAGCATAGCCACATAAGTTTTGAGAGATTTCCTTTGTTTATTCTAGCCTTTTCAGTGCCGCCTTTGTGCTTTCGATCTGTTTTTAGGTCTTATTTTTTGCTCGCATATCACCAATATGCGACAAAAACAATTACCAGTAATATTTTTTTTACCTTTTTTTGCAAGGTGTCACTGTCGGGTCAATAAATGAAACTGCGAGATTATAATAAATGCAAGAAAATAATAAATAAAAATAGCTAGGAATGAGAAAATAATAAATAAAAAGAGCAATGCTATAAGAAAAGGCTGCAGTAAAGTACTACATAAAAAGAGTGAGGCTGCCTGTAAGTACAGTCAGGGCCCTGATCACATCGAATGTGTTTTTTCCCATGACATGCACCTTTTAAAAATAGTTTTGTATATTGCAATGAGTGTTTTGCATGCTGTTTATGCACCCCACGTGCCTCACTCTTTAAGCACCTGCTGCACCTTGCATATTTGACGAGGTGCTCTGTACGCCTGCAGTTGAAAAAAAAAAGGGCCTGACGTCATGCGCTCCAGCACAAAGACAATTGATATACAGGTATCTTAGCCATTTGTAAAGCATAACACACTGCTTTTTTTCTAAAGTCTAAAAGGCAGTGTGGTGCAGCTCACATTTTGAGAACTGAAAAGTGAGTTCACTGTGATTGAGGCCTAGAAGAGCATCTGTATGTCAACTCAGTGGCATGAAAACACTGTCACCTGCACATGGTCAAACATCACATACCGGCCTACTAGGTCAATAGCATTGCATTCGGCTGTCAATTCAATTTGTATTGCCATTTTGGCATTAAATGTATTATTTATTTGTTTAGTTGGCTCTTTATATTCAAAATTTGTATATGTATTAAATGCATTTAAATATGCTACTATGCAAAGGTAAAATATATCTTTAAAAATGTTTAAAATGTGCATTTGACTAATTCAACTAAACAGCATGAAAATTACAAATACTGAAAAAAATAATCTAAAGAAGGCTAGACCAAAGGTTTTTCATACAGGTGAAAAGCAGTAAGCTTTAAATAATAATAATAATAATAATAATGATGATGATGATGATGTTTTTAAGCCATGATAGCTTCACATTTACAGTTAAATCATTTTGACAAAATTAATGTTTTGTACCATCTGCTTTCTAAAGACATTTAGCATAATGACTCATATCAGTAGCATAATTTTATTAGCATTCAAATAAATGTGTAGTTTTAGATCAAACTACAATATTTAGCCACTGTATTAACAATGAATCTTCAGAAAGAATAGCATCAAACCAGCTTTTAGCATTAACAGAAATGGGAAAACATAATAAAAACCACATCTCAAATAGTTTATATAAAGACAAGTACAAAATATATAAAGAAAAAATATAGTACCTTCATTTAATGAAATAGGGCGTTGTGCTTGATTCTGATCTGCGATAAAATAATCAATGAAGGTTCCACAAGTCAGAGATGTTCAATGAAGATCTAGCATGATTTTTAATTTAATAGTGTGTTTTTCTTTTGAATAAGATTGCTCACTTGTCAACTTTTTGAAGAAATAATAGCATAACCCAGCAACTAGAACTGCAAGCAGGAGTAGACCAACACATATGCCCACTATCATGCCGGTGGACAGTCCTTGAGCTGTAATGAAAAAGCAGAGACATTTCTGAACCTGAAAATACTTTTTTCACTATCTATTTTAGCTCAGACCTGTAGCCAGCTTGATAAAAGGGATGGTTCTTTTTTTTCTTTAAAAGGAGAACTTTTTGCAGTTATTCACCTCATTTTTTTATTTAATTATTAGTGACATTTAAAGCACTATTTTAAGCTGGATTAGCTTGTCAAGTGGTCATCATAACCACAATTTTTGATGTACCAAAACAAACATTTAGAATAAAGAAATATGAAAGTAATACAAATTTTTGCATTTTTTTATTTATTACATCATGTATCATTAGAAAAAAATGGGAATCTGTTAAAGTTTTTATTTAAAAACTGTAGCCTATTGTCATTTATTAATATTACGGTCTAGTTTGGATTTTTGTCGCTTTCTCCCTTTCTGTCGCTCTCTCTCTCTCTCCATGTCCGTCATTCGCTCTTTGTCCCGCCCTATTACTTTTTGTTCCGCTTTTTTTTTTTCTTTGCAGGTACCTGCTGATTGGATCCCAAGCCTGTCACTCCTCATTAGGGCGTTTCCTCGTTGACCAATCAGGCTTCGTTCTGCGGACTTTAAATTTGACCGGCACGCCTTGTTCAGTGCTTTGATTTGTTCCGTGTCTCCAAACTAACCAAAGAAACTGTAAGTTCAATATGGTTTAAGAGTTTATCATTCCTTTTTAGGGGAAAAAGAAATAGGTTAACAAGTCGCACAACATAAATTTTGCCCATAGTTATTTGAGTTGTTGTATTTTAGTCTATTATTTTAGGGTGTGTACTTTACTAGTGTCGCATACACTGAAGATTTTGGTTTCTTTTTCACATTTGTATTTTCTTTAGTAAGCGTAGAGGGAATCTTGTGTTATAGTTTATGTCGCTGTTGGTTTTGTTTAGTTATCTTTGTCGCCACTCTAGTTCCATTTCCCCTCTGTAACTTTCGGTTTGATTATATTTCTGTGATAGCTTCTATTTAATTTTAAATGCACTGTACAAAGCTCATATACATGCCTCTCTTTTGTTGGCTCTATCACTTTTCCTTATAGAGGAAAAACAAAATAAGTGTTAAGATTGTGTGGCCTTGTTTATTTCCATCCATTTCTTTCAGTAATAATATAATATTCTAAGTGTAACGTTTTCTCTTCCTAGACAACTTATTGAATCGTAACAATTAGGCAAATAACAAACTGGTCAAGCAAGTTCAACTTTCCTCACTCAGAATTTGGAACGCCGAATTTGGCACGGTGTGAAGTCTTGCCAAAGCGACAGCCAACACAGGATTCCCCTTAGTCTTAAAGCCTTTTTCGATGGGTTATTTTTTTACATTTTACGATGGATTAGCAGTTAAAATAGGACAAATGATCTTATGTATGCAACAAAATTTGGAACTTTGTTAGTGAGGAGGGGGTCTTTCGAACCACCCGAACCACCTGTAGCTGTGGATGGCATCCCTTTGTTTATTTCTGCTAGTTAGCAAATTGGCATGGGTTATGTTTCTCTATATGTGGACAGCAAACTTCTGAAATCGTGACTACATCTAAAAAGTTTAGTCAGCTAAAATCCAATGTGTACAGTAGCTTTTTTATTAAAACACGATAAAGGACATATTTCCTCATCATCAGCACAGTAATTTTGCACATTAATGTAAATACAGTACCTGGACATGGTTGACAGAGTGTGTTGATGTCCAGAAGTGTGGTCTGGTTGCTGATGGTGTTGTTGATCACACAGCTGTAGGTGTTTTTATCCTGATATTCCACCTCCAGACGTAAAGAAACATTTCTGCTGAGATTAGACACACCGATGCTGGACAATGAACTGTTTCCTTTGTACCAGGAGAGACTCGCAGCGCTCGCGTTCACCACTGAACACAGCAGATCACATTTAGAGTCTGATGATCCTGACGATGAAGGACATCGAGGAGAGTTGAAGATGATGACAGGGACAGGCAAATGAGCTGGAAATATCAGAGACATATACTGATGAATCAACCTTTATTTTTAGTCAGAAATTAGAAATTAATACCACCTTAATGCACTATTTTTACATGTTGACTTGCTACAGTAAAACAGCACAACTAGGTATTTTTAATAGACATTATTATGGATTTTTTTCAAGTCTCCCCATAAACGTTTTGATTCTTTATGCAAGTGTTTACAGTATGTAAGAGGGAAATAATGTACCATAGGCATTTATTCCCCTTATACTATGGTTACCACAATTAAAGCCACCTTTCAGATGTAGTATCTGCTTGTTAAGTGGTGACGTGTTGGTGACCTATGTAATACTGTTTTTGGGTCCAAGCTGCCACTCACTCAGACTAAAGAACAGCTTCTTCCCCAGAGCTGTCTCCCTTTTGAACTCTGCTCCCCACTGACTTTTTGCCCCCCTAATACACACCCCACTCTCCTCATAACTCAGACTCCTCATAATCACTGCACTACTTAACATTTGCACATTTAAAAATTGCACATATTCATTGCACTGATTCATTCACTTATTTGAACTGTACATACCCACTGCACATGTACATTTGTAAATTATGTACACACCCACTGTACATATACATTTGTAATTATGTTTATCTATCTGCACACTTCTGATTATTAATAGCAACCTGTACATTTATCCATCTATTGTAAATCTGTTCATAGCTAACACAACCTGTATATAATGTTGATAGTACATCCATTTGTAAATATCACCATAGTTTTTCTATAACTGCACTTTATAACTTATACCTGTATCCTGCACTTGCTGCTATTGCACTCCTGGTTAGACCTAAACTGCATTTCGTTTCCTTGTACTTGTACATGTGTGATGACAATAAAGTTGAATCTAATCTAATCTAATTTGAATTGACTAAATATTTGTTTATGATAACTTTTTATTCATATCACACATTAAAGTGAATTTTATATAAAGTCATAGTGTACACAACAATCGCTGGGCTTGCTGCATCCCGAATACCAAAATTTTAACAATTTATAAAAAAAATTATCACTTTCTGGCCATCAGATATTAGGCATGGACATATATATTGCAATCATAATTTTCGAAAGTATTACATCGCTTTGTAAACGTTTATTATTACCATTTTGATAAGTCTACTCATTCAGTTTTATAGAGCGCTTGGACCCGGAAGCTCCTTCGCGTGACGTCACACTTAACAAGCGGATTTGTCAGGGTTTTGTCCTCAAACTGCTTCTGTGTGAAGCATTCAATTCTTACACATCTCATCCAAAGCCTTCTGTTGTGTTTTGATGTGATGTTTGACTGTTGTAGCTGTAAAATAACTGTAATCATTCAGCGTAGTGATATGGAGCTGTAATGCGCTCAAAACCTGCCGGGACTGCTTTAGTCAGTTTAGTGGCTAATTCATACAATTTTTTTTAAAAAGGATTAATAGCACCAAACACCACCTCTATTTATTTTTATTTATTTATCAGGATCCCCATTAGCCACAACTAAGGTAGTGGCTATTCTTCCTGGGGTCGATCAAACACAAAACAAAATGACATTAAAGAGCCCCTATTATGGGTTTTTGAAAATGACCTTCCATGTAGTGTGTAACACAGCTCTTAGTGAAGTGAAATATCCAGCTAAAGCTTAAATCTGAAAGTGGACAGTTTTTAAAACTATTGATTCATCTATAAAAAAGTCGACTCATAGTGGTTTAAAGGAATCGTCTTGATAACGAGTCTTCAGCCGTTTCGGCGTGACATCGTTACGAAACATAATGGTTGCGCGGGCAGACTCGGCAAAATTCAAACCTGCGGCCCCGCCCACTAACACAGTAGCAAGACGCTCATGAAGACGCTGTGTTTACCTGGATATTATTGGAAGTGAGAAGGAGTCGTTCAGAAATCTGCACGCTTACAATGGGCGATCTATCACTACACAGCTCATGCATTAGTTTTTTCCTCCATCTTGTAATGTACAGACAAGACACCAGGGGTGCAGGCAAAATAAGGACAAACTATTAGGTACACCGGCAGGCTAGTGAACGCTGGGCTTCGGGCTGGTGAACAGCACTGAAAAGGCTTGCGAATGGAGAGCGGGAGCCCGCAGAGATAGCTTGTCAGAGGACGCTACAACCTCCAGGCTGGGGATGTGATCGTTTAGAAAAGCAGAGTACAGGTTAGAACATATAGCAGTTCACGGACGAGGTGCCACAGCAATGATTGCAAATAGAAATGATCTACATGTTTTGTTACTAGTAACCGCGTGTACTGTATCAGGTTAACTCTTTATATTCTCATATCGCTGAACGATTCATGAGAGTCGCTGGGATAATTAGGTAAAAATAAATGCAGATTATAAGACCATGAACGTGTTTTTTGACCTTGCATTCATATCAGTATGTTGTTGGAGACCCATAAAACCGAAATATGACCCTTTTCAATGTGTAATAGGGGCTCTTTAATATATAACAACAAGACCAATAAAAAAACGTTAAAATACAAAATTCATACATAACATCCAGATAAACAATCCACTTAAAATTGTGACATCAAATGTTTCTTGAATTATTTTTTAAACCTCATTTTACATGTTACAAAGCATGTGATGTCTGATGGCAATTTATTCCATGTTTTCATTCCTCTCTACATTACAGTCCGTTGCTTTGCATTCGTTTTTAAAACGGGAAGCAAAAAATTTGCTTTGTGTTAAAATCATGACTAGCATTACTTTACAAAAAGTGACAATACAATACACTTGGAACTCTTGAGACAGAAATAATTCGTATGAAACACAGCAGAAAAAACAATTACCCGATCCTTCACCAATAACCAACCTAAAGTTTTATGCATTTTCATAATATTAACTCTTCTATTGCAGTGTAAAATTAGTCGTGCAGCGCTATTCTGGACTAACTGTAATTTATTTGATGCACTCGACCATACCACTGGACAGTAATCTAGATAAGAACGAACAATTGCCTGAACAATTTGAGAGATACATTACGGTGGAAAAAATTTTACACATCTCTTAATAATTGGTAAACCTCTTCCCATAACTTTTACCATCCTATCGATCTGTTTTGACCACTTTAACCTACTATCAAGAATAACTCCAAGAAGTGTAATTTCCTCTACCTATTCAATAGGCACACTCATTACAGACTAATTTAACTGTGGTTTACATTTAAATTGAAAGTTTGATCCAAACACAATACTTTTGGTTTATGTCAAATTTTAAACCATCTTATTATTCTGTACCCACTTTACCACTAACTTTAACTCCTCATCTATATCAGCAGATAATTTTTCAAACGATGCCGCTGGTAGATATAATGTTGTATCATCTGCATACATAACTGCCCTTGCATGCTTTAAAACCAAAGGAAGATCATTGGTAAAAATAGAAAATAACAATGGTCCTAAACAACTTCCTTGAGGCACACCACATTGCAACTCTTTCACTTCAGAATAACTTCCATTATAAAATAACATAAAATAAAATACCGGGGTTAAACCCCTACTCTTTTTCGAAGGACATTCTGGGATTTTTAATGACCACAGAGAGTCAGGACCTCGGTTTTAACGTCTCATCCGAAAGATGACGTTCACTGAGCAGTATAGAGTCCCCGTCACTATACTGGGGCATTAGAACCCACACAGGCCGCAGGTTGGGCGCCCCCTGCTGGCCTCACTAACACCACTTCTGGCAGCAACCTAGCTTTCTCATGTGGTCTCCCATCCATGTACTGCTCTGCTTAGCTTCAGTGGGCGACCATGTGAGAGTTGCAGAGAGCTAGCTGCCGGCTAAATGAGTGTGTATAGATGTTTTCCAGTATCGGGTTGCAGCTGAAAGGGCATCCGCTGTGTAAAACATATGCTGGATAATTTGCCGGTTCATTCCGCTGTGGTGGCCCCTGATTAATAAAAAGACTAAGCCGAAGGAAAATGAATGAATGACTTTAGCTACTCACCATAGACTGTAACACTAAATGCCCTGTATGTGCTCTTCCTGACGTTTTCCAATTTATATATTCCCGAAAAGTTCACTGTGATGTTATTGATGACGAGAGATCGCGTTTTTTGGTCTACCACCAGTCTGTCTCTGTATTTCTTAACTTCAAAATTATTAACTATGACAGTATTGTCCGGTCCAAAGGTCCAAATGATCAGGTCATCTGTTTGTATATCCGTTACGTTAGCGTGTAACGTGACTGAATCTCCCTCTGTCACCAATAAGGACTTCACTTCATCATCGCCAGACACACCTGAGAAACAAACACAAAGGGTTATTCAGTAAGCAGTTAAGTTTGTTAGCAAAATTGAAAACAACAACAACAAAAAACAGCTATGTGGGCAATACAGGCTCATTAGGAAAATGTGCCCAGGGCTAAATTTTTGAGAACTGAGAAATGTGCTCATTGGTACATATATCTGCATTTTGTATGAAAAATGATTGCTATGGGGTGGTATCACTGACTGCCTTCCTTCTTATAGATGGCTTTTTCTTTTACTTCAGTAGCACCTCTATACTTTAGGTGCGTCCCAAAATCGCATATTTTGCACTACTCTACACCATTTTGTAGTATAAATAGTGTAAGTAGAGCGTTCACACTGAAAAACTCTAAAAATAATAAGTGCACTTAAATTACCCGAATGATGCACTCATTCAAGCGGTAAAATGAAGTGTGTAATGATGGACACTACATGCACTTAACGACCACAGCTTTCCTCACGTAGCGGAAGAGGCGGAGCTATTGGGCACACATGTTGGATAACTATTTATTTTGTGGCCCGTTTCCACTGAGTGATACAGTACGGATCGGTTCGGTAAGCTTTTATGGCCATTTACACTGTCAAAAGCGTACCGAACCGTACCGTACCACTTTTTCGGCACCCTTTCAAAAGGGTACCAAAGACGAGAAAAGGTACCAAAAGGTGGAGCTACACGCGCAGCTGAACGCTGATTGGTTTACAGAGATACGTCACAATCTCGTGGAGCTAGCCAGAATCAAAGCAATGGAGCCGCCATGTTTTTAAATACACAGCCGAGACAACTATATGCAATTAATAACGATCCATGGATGACTCGGGCTCAAAACAAACCTTGTCGTTGTCTTGATGAACAGCTACAAAGCCAAGAATCTGCCGTGTCCTGTTGTTGTTTTACGAGGCCGTCTAAAAGTGTGAGCGGTTTTCGCTTTCTCCAGGGAGCTTGCGATCGCTTCTAGATTTGATATAACGAACTTCTCGAGCTGATGATAATAATGTGTGTGTGTGATTAATGAAGCGTCTTCAACATCTGATCCATTCAGAAAGAAAAGGACAAACACGAGAGTGAAGCGCGGAAAAAAGGAGAAGCCCAACAAAACACAGGAGCAAATAGTTTCAGCAACCTGAACAATCTGCCATGAACAAATCATGAACAATCTGCCATGTTTATCATCACCTTTTGGACTATTATGAACTCGGAATGACAGAATTACTCTCTAACAGAGGCTACATGTGCTGGTGAAGATTACAGACACAGATGAGAGGTTAGCTCTGACTGTGGGCTACTGTATATGTTGCGTGTTGTTTTTGAACTCAAATAAGGACTAAATGTATGCTGTGTGTAGTTTATCTGTAAGTGGTAACATATCGGAGACTGTAAGGGTCTGTATGTGTTCATACATGTTGCATTTATTTATTTATTTTATATAATTGCAGACATTACAGTAGGCTATAACACTGTCATTGATCTGCAGTTATAATCAAATCATGTTCATAGAAATGTTAGTAATATAAGTATTAATATGTTTAAAGCATCTGTTTTTTTAGAAGAGCTTCTCATATAATGTGAACGACCTGTACAGCTTTACTGTAGACATTTATTCGAGTGAGAATGACGTCGACTGAAACTCTCTGTAGTACACCACGCCCACCAAAAGGGTACCCTTTGTAGTGGAAACGCAAGCTTGATAAAGGTGACCCGTACCGACCCGAACCGTACCGTACTGTACCACTCAGTGGAAACGCGCCTCCCGATGATGAAAACTATTTAGTAGTTTGGTCTTTTTTTTTTAGCTTATTTGGCAACCGTCAAACGTCATCAGGGAAACGGTTTGAACTTCCGCTTAGTAAAATAACTATTAGTGTTCCATTTGGGACGACATTACATACATATACTTTGCTGTTGAGTGTGTAAGTGCATAAGTACATAGTGCATAAAGGCATAGTGTGCCATTTGGGATGCAGCTTATGGCTCCAAAATGTTGACGGTGCCACTGTAGTTTGTAAACAGTAGTATCGTCATTAACGCATGTGAAAAAGTCACTTAAATGCTCAAACATTTGTGCCAGCAAATAATCAATAGACCACTTTATTTTACTTTCATTTTAACTGTCTGCATAAGGGTCATGACAGATCATATGGCATGATCAATTATTTATTTATTTTATTATTATTATTATTGCAATAACAACAAAAAAGTCACAAAATATACAAAGAAAGCATAGAAAATCTGTACAAATAATACATTTTCGATAATAAGGGAATTGAATTTAAGTATTATGACATATTAAATACAGTATTTCTGACAATTTGCTTTATTTCGTAGATTTGAGTTATGAATTAATACAGTATTGTGATTAGGGCTGTGCAAAAATATCGATACTACTTGTATCGATAGTCCAACCTCAAGTATCGATTCAAGCTGTGCCAAACAACCTCCTCCTCCGCTCCTGTAGATGTCGCTAACTCGCGATCAACAAAACGCCAAGTAGTACAGGATCAGAAGTAAACAAGAGTGAGCATGGTGGAAAATATAAATGTGCCTCCAGCTTCTAGAGCTGACTTGTGGCTGCACTTTGGTTTTAACGCTATACCAGGGAGTACTGAATTAGACCAAAAAAATGCCATTTGTAAGCTTTGCAATATATATAGTTCTCTGTTCAATCACACTGTGCAGTTGTCATGAATTGGAATGGATGGAAAATAAATTGGAATTTTAATTTGTCTGCCGACTTTATCAAGTTGTCAATATAATGTGACACACAGACTTATACAAACTATTGCAATACATCCCAATATTTATTGTATCGCAATATATTGTGATACGTATCGTATCGCGAGGCCCTTGCCAATACACAGCCCTAATTGCGATACTACTTGGTATCAGGATTCTTCAGCTGGTATACTATCGTGACCTGAATTGACAACCCTATTGCTCGGTAGCTCAACATGAATAGGCACCAGTCTTCAAGTCAGGTAAAGGACTATTCCAGAACACATGTCAAACGAAACCCCCAAAAAGCAGTATGAATGTGAGTTGAAAGCACACACCTGAGATGATGACTTCCTTCTAGTTTACTTTTGAAAACAATATCGGTTGGATTTAGGAAAGGGTGTAGGTGGGTCAGTCGATATCAAGCAGATGTGTTATGCATGACTAGAAGTTGACCGGCTTCTCTCACATATGAAGAAGAACGTTGAGATTTGCAGAAATGTACACAAAGACCCTTTGGGGGACTTACTAGAAATGGCACGTATGAGAAAACGTGTCCCAGTAACGTATTTGAGATTGTCAAATATATACAGGACATATATACATATACAGGTTTCTCGATTCCCCAAAATGTCGCCCTGGGAACATATTTCCAATGAGCCTGGGATGCATGTGAAACAGGTGAAAGGACGGAGCATGTGTTTGGACATTTGTTTTCTTGTTATTACATGAAGATAATCAACGAAGAGATCATTAGCTCATCTTATTTGTTCCCTGGCTTTTGATTAAGGTCAGTTTTAATTTGGCACATTTCTTTATCTCTCTGTTCTCATATGATGCATGCATATGAGTTTATGCGTTGTGTTTTTCTTGCAAAGCACTTCGTCGCAAATGTTGCTGCTAAATGTGCTATAGAAATCAAATTTGACTTGTATTATTTTGGGTGAAAGAGTAGATATAGATATAGATATTCTATCTACATAAAAATGTCTGTGTTCATGTTTGTTGTGGACGTGTTTTTATATCCTAAATTTGGGTTCCCATCAGTAAACACGCTTATAAATCATACAGAATGAAGGATATTGAAAATGCAGAATGTTCCCTGTGAGTGTTGTGTTTAAGCATAGGCTTGAGACTATATATATATAAGGGTATAAATGTATAGTTTGTACAGAATAAACGTCATGCCTATGGGAAGTCCCCACAAGGATAGCATGAAAACATGCATGAAAACTTCAGACCTGCGCTGTGCAATGCATCACATATCACTGGCTGTAAGGTGTACTGGTGGTGCCTCAGCAACATTAAAACATTGATGGAATGTTTGATTGAATGAGATTAGATGAGAGTTTGATTAAATCACATTTCCCATGTTTACATGAGGTTGCGAATGGCTTGTGGCTACCTTTTGTGATATGTGACATATATTTACAGTCTGCTGCTCATGCAAGATTCTGTGTAGAAAACACCATGGCTGTGTTGCTCTCTTAGCATTTGCAACTTTATAGTGTGTCTTCTAAAGTAAAAAGAAAAATTTTTCTAAGAAAAATGTGATAACATGCGAAATAAGCCAATATGCGATATGATACTTTTAAAAATTACGTAAGCAACATATGAGTGTATGTGTGTGAATGTGAGAGTGTATGGGTGTTCCTAGTACTGGGTTGCAGCTGAAAGGGCATCAGCTGTGTAAAACATATGCTGGAATAGTTGGCGGTTCATTCCGCTTTGGCAACCCCCGATAAATAAGGGACTAAGTTGAAGGAAAATTAATGTTTTGTATTATTTCATTTGTATTGACAGTGAACAGCCGTGTTTTACTGCTGCAAAAAAAAAAACGAATTAGACATTTAGCATTGTAAACAAACGAAAATAATTTGAAAATATAGCCGCAAGCTGTGATTGGCAGGTTTTCGAACATTTGAGGAACTTTATGACACTAGAGAATTACACTAAAACACATTCACGATGGAGTGGAATGACTGGAAAAATACAATGTGTAAATTATTTAAGTGAAAATCTGGGACTAAATTCGATTTTAAATGCAATAACAGTGGTTATGCAATGCCAAGGTGTGATTCAGAAACTCTAAGAATGAAAAAAAACTAAAATAAATTAAATAAAACCGCTTTGCTTCGCTGGCGTATAGCTTCATCAACCTGAAAACAACAAGAACAATCAGGAAAACAAAAACACTTGAAACCGAGTCAAACAGTATTTCAACATCTGTACTAAAACCAGTACAGATATTTGGACAAGAAAGCCAGTATGCTTGGTTTCAGAGATGTGTGCTGACTTGGAACTACATTGCCTGCATGTGCTGAAAATAATTTCAGAGGGTTTGTTAACGACAGGCACACAAAGATACTTTTGTATTAAATGGCTCATTTATCACATTTCAATGTATCATTTATTGATATTTCAATATAATGCACTGCCTTGGTAAATATGAAGATCATTTTATAGCTCAAATTACAAATTCTCCCCCCAAAAATGGCTCATACCAATAAGTTTACTGCACCGGGTATACTGTAACACTTTAAAAACCCTATTTACCTTTTATAAATGTCTATGAAACATTTTAGGGCCATGCAAGTATTGATTGATCGCAAAAATAACATAACCTCCATTTTCCCTCCACAGTTAGGCTATTGAAAGCATTTGGAAATCGCAAAACCAGATCTGCACTTTCTGCACAGCACTACCATAAGGCAACGTCACCAAATAGCCAGCATATTCCTTTATGTGTGTAAATTACAATACATGCTGAGTCATGCTTTCAAAACAATTAAGCAAATCTGCAAGTGCTTCTAATGGACATAAATCATCGCAAAGCATTTGCTTTTTGTCAGTTTTCATCCCTCACATTGGTAGTATTGTAGATATAGCTGTGTTTAAGATGTAAGAACGTGTCATTTACAACTTGTGAACTTGGACTTTTCAGAGCGAAGACCTGCTGATAAAACTTTTACCACCTGAACACTTTTACTGTGCCACAGCAAAGGTAGCCTATGGATCTGTTTAATGATTGCTATGTCCTGCATTATTAAGATCTCTGAAACTACAACAACAATACCAATATACCCAGCAAGCATTTTTCTTTTTAAAAGATGTCTAATAGACGTCTAAACATAGTCATCTTGGCTAAAACAAGGCTAAATTTTGGCTGTCAGTGAAAATCTAATAGGCGTCTAAAAATAGGCCAAATCTAGACTAGTCATCAAGTAAACAGAAATGAATGACTACACATATAAAGTCTGTCTAATCGATCTATTTGACGACTAGTCTAGTTTTGGGCTTTTCTTAGATGTCTATTTGATTTTCACTGACAGCCCAAGTTTAGCCTTGTTTTAGCCAAGCTGTCTACGTTTAGATGTCTGTTAGACATCTATTAAGTGAAGTTTATTTATAAACTAGTTTCGAGAGGAACACGTGCTTATGATTGCTTGCAGCCGGTCCCGCATTATTCAGTTTATGATTCACCAATTAGACCATTCCTAAGCCACTATAAATACCCTAAGTTCCATATCATAGTGGTTAGCACTGTTGCCTCACAGCAAGAACGTCACTGGTTCTAGTCTTTACCAAGCCAGCCAACCTTTCTGTGCGGAGTTTACACGTTTTCCACGTGCTCACGTGGGTTTCCCCAGGGTTCCCTCTCACCGTCAAAAAACATGCAACTTACTTAACTTGACTAATCCAAATTGGCACCATAGACATGCTTCTAGTAAGTAGTTATCTCTTAAGAGCAATCTGTTCATTAGCTACTACAGCAGGGGACTTCTCGAGATCTACCTGAGCTCAAACTCCCCTCTCGCCTTGCAAACGGGAGGGAGCCCCAGGCTCAAGGATCTGATGAGCTCAGGGCTCTCTCCTGGGACAACATGCCAAACACGCTTTATAATCAATCATCAGCTAAGTGTGAACTCTTAAAACACAAAATTGTTTGCTGGGCGATAACTTATAAGAACTTAAATGAAGTGTATATAACTTATAAACACTTAGTAAGTGTATATAATACTTTATATTGTTCTTTTTAATAAATATTCATTTGTACAGCCGTTTTTCAGTGAAAAATACCTAAAAATATAGATTTGAGTTATTCCTATGCCACTGATGTTGACTGCAGACGGTCACGAAGTACATGTAGGCTATACAGTATGCAGAGATGTACAGTAACGAAGTAGAACTACTTCACTACTGTACTTAAGTACTAAGTTACTTAGTTACTCGTTACAATTATAAAAATGTTATGAATCAATCATTCATTGATCAGTGCTGCCTGCACTTTAGCACTTTAGTTTGTTTTAGACATGGAAAACCCAGAAATTCCACCTTCAACTCCTTCCCTTTTAACTGTTTGTGGCGATAAGGAAAAAGACCACCCGTGACCCTATTTAGAATCAATGTTTGCATTTGTCAGAGTGAAAGACAGTTCATATAGAATGAAGTGCATACTCTACCGTCAGATTTAAAGAAACATGTCAAATTAAAGATAATATAATACACAAAACAGCAGTTTGAGCTATCCATAAGAGCTAGATAAGTTAACTACCGTTAGCTACCCGCGGTTCATATCATGCTCCAATGTTCACATAACGTTAACTGTCTATCATAAAGGCTGTCACGCTGAATGATGTTTTTGACCCATCATATATATATATATTATAAATCGTAAACCATGGTTATTGTTCTGCTTAATCCTGTGCCCCAAAAAATATTTAAAATAAACAAAACAGTATGTCTTTTGACTGCTTTTTAAAAAATATCTACATAACGCAATACTTGTACTTTTACTTTCAGTACTTGAGTAGTAAATCTTTAAATAAACTACTTGCAATACTTAAGTACAAAAATGAAGGGGACACTACACTGTCAGTGGGCACCGTCTTTCGGATGAGACATTAAACCGAGGTCCTGACTCTCTGTGGTTATTAAAAATCCCATGGCACTTTTCATAAAAGAGTAGGGGTGTAACCCCGGTGTCCTGGCCAAAGTCCCTCAATTGGCACTTTCCCATCATGGCCTCCTAATCATCCCCATCCACCGAATTGGCTCTATCACTGTCTCTTCACTCCACCTATAGCTGGTGTGTGGTGGGCGCACTGGCGCCGTTGTCCTGTGGCTGCCGTCGCATCATCCAAGTGGATGCTACACACTGGTGGTGGTGTGAAGAGACTCCCCTCATGATTGTGAAGCGCTTTAGGAGTATGGCCATACACAATAAACGCGCTATATAAATACACATTACATTACATTATTGTGCTTAAAGAGCACTTCAACTTCTACTCAAGTCACTTTTTTGATAGAGAACTTGCACTTTTACTTAAGTCTGGGTCTCTAGTACTTTAAACATCTCTGACAGTATGTGCATTTAATGTGAAGCACTTATACACACTGCACAAGAACGTCCCGCCAAAAACGTCCACAACCGACAAACTAAATAAATCTAGTAAAATGCAGGTAAAAGTGTGTGCATGTGATTTATTATGTTGCCGATTTAAAGCATGTTGTGTTGCTATATTAATATTTGCGTGGTATAAATCCGTCTCTCCTACACTTGTCCCACCTTGCGGTCACGCCATCTGCGGTTCCGAGAGAGACGGTCACGCTATCTG
>CAIGQZ010032594.1:5983204-6002951 GCA_903798205.1 Danio tinwini
CTCAGACTGACGGCATTACATTAGGCGAATGACACTGTAACAATGACAATTATGTAATTTTTTTTTCGAAACCGAAAGTCCTATGTCAGACTATGTCACCGTAAACAGCTATAGCATACTTACTGTGCATAAGTATTGATGCAATTAAAAAAGCGAGTATCTTCATCTCTCTGAGTAAAATCCGAGTAAACAATATGATAAAAGTGGACCGCTCCGATTCCGAATGTTTGTCTTGTCGCAGCCCAGCATGTCTGAACCCACAGCTCAGGATTTGAAGTAGTTCGACACCAAATTCAAATGGAGACAAAGCTGACTAAAGTCCACTTAATCACTCATGTAAAAACTATCGTGTTTCAGAAAGAAAAGTGACAATAAATAATTACAAATAATAATAATGCACGCAATGATTAACTTCTTTCTGCCAAGATACGTATAGGGCTACTCCAGGTTACTCCATCTCCTACTCAGGATATCGGATATCAGGAAATGCATGCAAACACCACATAGCTTACGTGGTTTTTGTTTATCCTATTTAGCAACTGAGCATGAAGTACTTCTAAGTTTTTCTTTTTGGGATTTTTGTCCCTCTAGGCCTACTTCGGGGATAGAGATATGCGACGTGTATACTAATTAATAATTTTAAGAGGGGTTTGATGTTTAATTAGAAATGAAGAGAATTTCAAGTAGTCTAAATTGCCTGTTAGTTCATTTATTTAACATTTAAATGCATTAATATTATTGGGAAAAAATCCAAGTAGACCTTAGGTTTATTTCAATTAGCTAGCTAATAGGCTATGACTAAAACGTGTTGTTTTTTGTTGTTGTTGTTTTCGTTTGTTTGTTTTTTGTTTTGTCTGGGAACTGATTTGTTAATTTGATAGCCTTTTCGTATTAGTTTTTTTTAATAATTATTTGTTTTCTTCATAATACAATTTTATTATTCATAAAATTATCCATTGGTTATATATTCATTATTTTACATACACTTTTAATCAGTTATAATACACACTTATAAATAAAAATAATCATGTTAACCATTAAAATATTAATATTGTTAGTATTTTACAATTTCCTTCCTATTTTTTGTAATATATCACAACCAAGAGATATGTTAGAAAATATTATGATTTGGCGCCCTCTAGCGCCCTTAACCTATATCCCTTCATACCATCAACACCCCCCCCCACCCCCACCCCCCACCCATACCCTCCAACAGCAAGTAATGTAGCACTGTGGTGAGGGATTTCTTTATGTGCACGTTTCAACGAAAGCAATGTTATACAGATGTTTGGAAAAAGTATGGAAAAGTTACATCTGAGACTCGAAACAAGCACAATTTCTATTTAATGATTTCTGTTGAATAGTTTTCCAATGTCTAAAACCATACAGTAGATTAAAGATCTTGAGATAACAATCTGTGATCTTTTACTTGACTAAGAGCGCCACAGAGTACTTTCAGTTTCACTTTCTGTTTGATCTCTTGAAAATCTGAGTAAGATTAATCAAGGTTGCCACGTGACATCATTGTATTTTATTTATCTCTGCTTTTGTTTTTAAAAAGCAATTTGTTACGATTAACTACATTAACAGTTAGTTTTGATTGACATCACAAATCAACCAAGTTAAAATATGTTTTTTCATGCATAATTGAGCACTTCAGGCCTACTGCAGGGATAGATATATATGGCTAATGCAGCGTATATATGCTAATTAATCATTTTAGGAGGGTTGTGCAAGAAGTTTGGTGTTTGGAGAAATTAAAAGAATTGCCTGTAGGTGAAATTGCCTGTCAGCTAATTTATTTAATATTTAAATTTATGAATACTATTTTAATATTGATTTTTTTCAAGTTATTTCATTAGCTAACTAATAAATATATGGCTAGAAAGGTTCCCCGAATTCAGTTTTTTTGTGTTTTTTTTTTTTTTTTTTGCATGAGAACTGGAATTAACATCGCTTATGTGTTTTGTTTATTTGATATGTCCTATTGTGTGTTTTTGCCTTGTTCATATGTCTGTTTTATTATTCATAATGTCATTTTGTCATTCATATTATTAATTGTTTATTCATTATTTTTATACACACTTTAAAAAATATCCTATTTACCATTAAATGATGATGATTATTATTATCATCATTATTATTATTATTTTACAATTTCCTTCCTAATTTTAGTAAGATATCACAGCCAAGAAAAAATATGATTAGACACCCTCTTGCGTTCATAACTTTAACCAACAACACTCCCCCTCCATACCCCGAAACGGCATGTAATGTAGCACTGTGGTGTGAGGGATTTCTTTATGTGCACTTGTTACTGAGGCCAGCTAGTGAAGTGCTGTGCAGGTAAACCTCACTTCTCTGACCTCTAAAGGTGCTCCAGCGACAAAGGCTAGAGGCCATGGTCTTTAGCTTCCTTGGTAGAGCAACTGACTCCCATGCGAAAGGTCGCCAGTTAGATACCAGCTCACAGTGGGTTGGGTAGTGTAGGACCGGCGGGGTTACGTTGGTGCCGTGACCCGAATGGGAGTGAGGATTAGGGGGGTGAGTGTAACGGAGGCCAGCTAGGGAAGTTCTGTGCAGGTAAACCTCACTCCTCTGACCTCTAAAGGTGCTCTAGCGACAGACGCTAGAGGCCATGGTTTTTAGCCTCCTTGGTAGAGCAACCGACTCCCATGCGGAAGGTCGCCGGTTCGATACCAGCTCGCAGCGGGTTGGGTGATGTAGGACCGGTGGGGTTACACATGTTTTAATGAAAGCAATGTTATGCAAATGTTTGGAAATAAAAAGTATGGAAAAGTTACATTTGAGACTATAATTTCTGTTGATTTTGATATTCGTTCATTTTCTTTTCGGCTTAGTCCCTTTATTAATCAGGGGTTGCCACAGTGGAATGAACCGCCAACTTATTCAGCATATGTTTTACGCAGCGGATGTATTCCAGCTTCAACCCAACACAGGGAAACACCCATACACTCTTACATTCACTTGCAGACAATTTAGCTTACCCAGTTCACCCATACTGCATGTCTTTGGACTGTGGGGGGAAACAGGAGCACCCAGAGGAAATCAATGCGAACACGGGAAGAACATGCAAACTCCACACACAAATGCCAACTGACCCAGCCGAGGCTCGAACCAGCGATCTTCTTACTGTGAGGCGATCGTGCTACCCACTGCGCCACCGTGACACCCTGAAGAGTTTTTTAATGTCTAAAACCATATACTGTAGTAGATTTAAGATCTTGAGATAACAATCTGTGATCTTTTACTTGACCAAGAGCACCACAAAGTACTTTCGGTTTCACTTTCTGTTTGATCTCTTGAAAATCTGAGCAAAAATAATCAAGGTTGCCACATGACATCATTGTATTTCATTTATCACTGCATTTGTATTTTCTAAAAAGCAATTTGTTAAGATTAAGCACAACAGTTGGTTTTGATTGACATGTCAAATCAACCAGCTGAAAATATGTATCTTCTCATGCATCAGTTGAACACGTCTAGCCTACACTTCTTTCTACATAACCACCATTTTGTTAGTCAAACTGAAACCTGTTGCGGTCTCATTTGTTGAGCTGGAACAAAATGTGGTTCATTTGTTGGGTGGACAAACAGCTTGTGCATGAGAGAGTGCACATATTTACTACTTAAATCTGCCATAACTCACTTCCACTAAAACAGTGTAGTCAGTTTTATTCACAAATAAATATCAGACATTTTCTTAAATTATTATTTGACATTTGTAAATATTTTGGGCGGCACGGTGGCTTAGTGGTTAGCACTGTTGCCTCACAGAAAGAAGGTCGCTTGTTCGAGTCCCAGCTGGGTCAGTTGGCATTTCTGTGTGGAGTTTGCATGTTCTCCTCGTGTTGGCGTGGGTTTCCTCTGGGTGCTCCGGTTTCCCCCACAGTCCAGAGACATGCGCTATAGGTGAATTGGATAAACTAAATTTGCCGTAGTGAAGGAGTATGTTTGAGTGATTCTCAGTACTGGATTGCAGCTGGAAGGGCATCCACTGTGTAAAACAAATGCTGGATAAGTTGGCGATTCATTCCTATGTGGCGACCCCTAATAAATAAAAAGACTAAGCTGAAGGAAAATTAATGAATAAATGACTTTTTAAAAAATGTTGGGTTGTTTTAACCCAATCCCACATAGCAAATGTTTTCTGGCCCAGCTTCGGGCCACTCAATAACTTTTCCCTCAACCCAAGTACCACAAAGAATGACGGTCCTGAAGTGGCTCATAACTGGATTAAAGACAAGGGCCACACATGGGCAATAACTGGCCCGAATCTCAGCCAATTTATTACCCTTAACTGGCTCTAAACTAGGCCAAAACAGGTTTATTATTGGTACCGATTCTCAGCTATAACCCACATAGCAAACAAACTTGGCCCAAATGAGGCCTCATTATGGCACTGCTGGCATGTTGCCGGCACTGGCATGCATAATGTCAGCCGAATATGGGCCATGCATGGCAATGATGGCACTGCATGCATGGCGGCAAACTACATTTGGGCCAGTTGTGGATGGGAGGTGTGTGGCCCAGATCAGTGTAGCGATTGTTCACATTGTTTAGGTAACATTAGGGTGGGTTATGGCTCAGTTTTTAGAGTTTCTGGTTTTTAGAAATTTGGATTTTGACTAACCCAATCATTGTGCTCTTTTAATTCAATTGAAAAAATTAACCCATTTTGTCCATAATTGACCCAAAGCTGGATTAAATCAATGTTGCATGTTGGGTCAAAAATGGACAAACCCAATCATTGGATATATATTTCCAAACGAGTCCCGGCTGGGTCAGTTGGCATTTCTGTGTGGAGTTTGCATGTTCTCCCCATGTTGGCGTGGGTTTCCTCCAGGTGCTCCGGTTTCCCCCACAAGGTGACCGCTATAGGTGAATTGAATAAACTAAATTAGCCGTATAGTGTGAGTGTGAATGAGTGTGTATGGATGTTTTCCTGGTGATGGGTTGCTGCTGGAAGGGCATCCACTATGTAAAACATATGCTGGATACGTTGGCGGTTCATTTCGATGTGGCGACCCTTGATTAATAAAGGGACTAAGCTGAAGGAAAATGAATGAATGAATGAATTAATGACTTTTTTTTTAAATTCTGGGTTGTTTTAACCCAATGTTGAGTTATATATGGACTCTTAAAAAGTGTCAGTTGCGTTTACATTGAAAAATTAATCCAACAGTTGGGTTTGTTGACCCAAAATTAGATTAAAACAACCCAGAAATGTATCAATTGGAATATGACAAACCCAATCGTTGTGCTATTTTATTTCAATTTAATGCATTTTGTGCATAATTGACCCAAAGCTGGATAAAATCAACCTGGTGTTGGGTCAAATATTTTACAAACCCAATCATTGGATCTGTTTTTCCAAGTTAATTATAACTTTAACTTAATTCATTTGAAAATAAAAATCCAATAAATGGTTGTATCCATATTTGACCCCACACCAGGTTGTTTTAATCCAGCTTTGAAAAAAAGTTATTGAAAAAATGAACCCATTTTGTCCATAATTGACCCAAAGCTGGATTAAAACAACTTGGTGTTGGGTCAAACATGAACAAAAACATTTATTGGATACATTTTTCAAATTAACTTTGATGATTACAGTTTTTTTAACTAAACATGGACAAATGGACAAACCCAACCTTTAAAATCTAACCAACATTGAGTGTGTTCATATTTGACCCAATGTTAGGGTTTCTTTGGAGTGTACTAGCTTTATTTTACATTAGAATATCTACAATACAGCAAGCAAAGCCATTTAACTACACCTGTGTTATATGATGCACATAATGAAACTCATTGTTTGACTTGCATAACCGCTGCAACCACAGCTATAGTTTTGTGCAGTAAGAGTGTTGCATCCTGTCAGTGGACGAAAGCGTCCGGAAGCTCTTTGTCATTAATGCTCAGATGCTTGCTTTTTAGTGAACATCCTAAAATGGCCCTTGTTATTGTTCTTCTGAGTTTTTGCCTGTCGGGCCTTGTAGGTAAGTGAAATTTTTCTAAATATGTTTGCACAAAGCTAAAAAAGCAACAGAAAGTAACTCATGAGATCTGTGCCTGTGTTCTTCAGGTGTGTTTGGTGCAGAGACGGATGAAATGAAGGCAGTGTTTGTCATTGAGGGAGATTCAGTCACTCTCAACATCGATGCTGAAATACAGAAAGGTGATATGGTATTCTGGAGATTTGGAGCTGAAGAATCTTCAATGGCTGAAGTCAAAACATCATCCCAGACCATCTCGGCATCAGAAGAGTTCAAGGACAGACTGCATTTGGACCCTCGGACTGGATCTCTCACTATCAGGGCCATCCAAACCAACCACTCTGGAATTTACAAAGCACAGATCATCGGAAGTAACGTGTCATGGAAAACGTTCAATGTCACTGTTTATGGTGAGTTACATGGTTACATTATACTTTAAAATATGTTTTAAAAAACTGAGCCATAAGCTGTAGTAGTTATTTACAGAAATGGTGATGAACTGAAAATTATTTGTCCTACGTCTATCCAAAATATAGATGTTTTTTTCTTTCCAGAACCTTTTCATTCTCTGTTCCTCACTCCTCACTCAGTTTCTTTTTAACGATGATATTTAAATACTGCATTTAGTGACATTTTAAGTTGTTTTTTTGCTGGATTAGCTAGTCAGATGTCATTATAACCACATTTTAGATATACAAAAAATATTTCCTAAAAAATTGCAATAAATAAAAATTAAAACAAGACAAATTTTTAAAATACAAATTTATTACATCATATATCATTAGGACAAAATAGGAACCCTTTAAAGTTTTAAAGTAAAAAACTGTAGCCTACTGTCATTTATTAGACAAAAAAACTGGCACATTCAACTGTCCTCAGTCACAATTTGGCCATTTCAATAAAAAAAATTATCTAAACATATTAATAATAATAATAATAATAATAATAATAATAATTATTATTATTATTATTATAAAACAACAATAATAAATTCTTCAGAATTTTATAGCCTCTTTGGTAAAAAAAATATCAACAATATCAACAATAGTCAAAATATATTCAAATTAATTTAATATGGTCCGCTTATGGTGCTTCACACCTTTTTATTGCTCCAAGGTCCAAGATTTAGAATAAAAGTTACCTGTAAAATATTTTCTCTGTTTAAAAACAATATAGTAGTGAAAGAAGACTTCTCTTACATCAAATTATAGTCCCACCGAAGCAACAGCCGACAGAGGATTCCGTTTGGTCTTAAAGCCTTTTTTGACAGATTATTTTCATTATTTATGATGGCATAGCAGTCAAAATAGGACAAATGAGCTCATGTATGGGACAAATTCTGGACCTTTCTCAGTGAGGGGTAGGTCTGGTATGGGGTGGGTATAAGCATAAAACACATTTTATGCTTATAGTAGACATGTTTATAATAGAATTTTGGCTGTAAAAGCGCACCTACGGGTGTTTCAGGCGCAGCTCAGATTTTCTCCAGGTCATAATTTATTTTATTTATATTAATTATGTCTAAAAATGATTAGACCTGTCCAGTTTCATCTGGAATGCATCCCAGATCACCTTCTGAAGTGGTTTGAGCGATCGGATTTATATCTGATCAGAATAAAACAAATTAAGTGACCAAACAGCCTCAAAAACACAGATGTGACAGGATGAGCGCCGTTTGCTGTGAAGTGACATCTGACGGATGAGGACTCCGCTTGCCATTAAAGCTTTCATCCGACAGGTATTTTAAAAAAATTATGGCAAAAATAGAGAAAAGGAGGTCATGTACTGGACAAGTCAATAAATACACAGGACATCCTGGCTAATGCGGCCAGTTAGCCTAGAACCTCATGGATATGGACAGATTTTCATCTGTTAGGAAGTAAGTAATTTTTGCCTTACCCTGTTTGGCAGTCTTTTTAAAATTTGTTCAATATTTTGCAATAATGATGCCGCTGCCTGCCTTTTCTGCCTCTCTTGCTCTTTACGACCCATAGCGTTACTCAGTATGGATGTCGCATCAAACATTCAAATGTTACCACTCAGTGGGTTATGTCATGTGAAACATGAAACATAAAATAAACACATAAAAGTTGAACTAAAAGGACAAATTTTGGACCTTTTGGCCGTGGGGAGTGGTTCGTTTTAACTACCCGAACCCCCCCTGACTACGGGCATGTATAATCTAGATCAGGGGTGTCAAACTCATTTTAGCTCAAATGCCACATGGAGTAAAATCTATCCCCAAGTGGGCCGGACTGGTAAAATCGTGGTATATATAACTTAAAAACAGCAACTTCAGATTGGCTTCTTTGTTTTATTATGATCAACATAAAACATAAAGCTGGAGCCTGAGGACAGTGTGTCCAAAATAGTTCAAGCACAGCATCAATATTAATCATAAAGGACCTTAAGTTTATTTGAAAACTCTAAATAAAAAATACACAAACACACAGTGCCTCAGTGATTCACAGAACTGTTTCACAGATCACAAAACTACATCAAAATGGGGTTGCATAGTTTATTTGACTCCTGATACCTGGCATCTTTTAGTTTTCATCAGCGCATCAATATCAGGCGTCA
The DNA here is from genome assembly GCA_903798205.1 of Danio tinwini. Classification (NCBI taxonomy): domain Eukaryota; kingdom Metazoa; phylum Chordata; class Actinopteri; order Cypriniformes; family Danionidae; genus Danio; species Danio tinwini. Next base: position 5,991,799 of record CAIGQZ010032594.1, read on the forward strand.
CGTCCTGAGTGGCAGCCAATAACATCCACCATCTTCCGTCCATTCCAAATCTGTTTTCAAACAAAAAAAAAAAAGGAAAATTAAGAAAACTCTCGATTTTCGTTTTTTCTTTTGCTCACAAAAACGAAAAAAACTAAATTTTGGCTCTATTTTCGTTTTTTTTATATAGGGTAGGAAAATGGATAAACGACTTTAAAATTCATTATTTACATATAGGCGGTGCTGAAACGCCCATTTTTCTCTGATTGGTCAATCAAATCTGAGCTCGTGACATAGCTCTCAAAATAAGAGCCCTCTGCGGACCAGCACCCAGGCTCTTAATTATTATAATTTAATTATATAGACCAATTACCATGTTTGTAAACATTCAGGATGCGCGCGCAGGGAGGTGGCAGAAATAAACCGGGAACGCTAGCATTTACAGCGAGGGAATGACATTCAATGCAGTACAGAGTTTGTTGTTGTCTTAGAAATAAGATATATTGATTACATATTTTATATATTATTTACATAATGCTTTCAGCGTATTATAACAGCTTGTCACCCAGTGATAAGCGCAGTGATTCAGCAAAAATAACGTTAAAGTGAGCGGCGTTCATCTGACAGGTCCAGTTGCGATAGCACCCTCCCAATGGATATTGAATAAGACAAAATGACCAAGCATCCAGCACGAAATATACAATCTTATTGAAGCTCCAAGGGATTTTACGAGAGAAGTTAAAGGCCTACAAGTGTTTGGATGCCAACAATTGTGTTCTGTGTGGTCATGTGCAAGAAATAATGTTCCCTGATTACCAGATTCAAAACTATGTAGTGCTAAAAACCGAGGTTCTGCAGAGCCAAAGACAAGGAAAAAAGACGGCGCTAACATTATACAAGGCCTGGGTAATCATCAACAAGCAAAACTGCATTCTGACAGCGAACTACACCTGTACGGCAGGCCCAGGGTATGTGAACTTACACATAAAGGTAAAGTTGGTTTTGTATTCGCACATTCAGACTTTCTCCTTAAAAATATATTTTCATAAAAGTATTATCTGCAAACTCTAAATAGCGAAATCATATTAGCAGCCAATGACTATCAAAGTACAACATTGATCCCAGTCAAATAAACAGTGTTAATGTTGTTTATGTCACACTTGCAGGTTATTTCAGAGTAAATACTTAAAGTGTCGTGGTAAACAATATAGGGAGTGTGTCACAAGTTGTCACTGAATAAATGTGTGAATATAAAACCAACTTTAATAACTTACACTTTCACGTTTCATTCTCAGCATTCAGTGTCCGCAGTTTAATTAACCATATGTAACTGTTTTGCCGAAATCATTGCTGCAATCAAAAACGAGTAATGTATATGATTCAGCATAGTCTGAACTTACCTTATTTAACATGAGAACTGCAGAGTCGAGCATTTCTAAATAGGTCGTCACTTCATTCAGCTCCCTTTTAGCCAAAGACGTCTGCAGTCGGCATTGAAAGCAGTGTGGTGTATGGTAAAAGTTAAGTTTTCTATTTTTTAGAATTTGGCATCCTACCGCAAAACACGACACGTTTGTTATTGCAGCCGGTCTTTTTCTGCAACCAGGGACCCGTGTGACGTCATGTGTGACGTAGGTTGGTAATTGGTCTATATATAAACTAAGTTTACATATTCTGTCATTTGATCAGTTAGCAGGCTTATATTCATTGCGTATGCATAAATGAAATTAAAACAAAAATTAGTAGTTTTATTAGTCATTTGCCATTAAAGTAAGGTCATAGTTCGCTGCCAAACGTCCTGCAGCTGTGCACCTGATGCTGAGCAAAGTTAGCCATTTCCCGGCAGCACCTGGTTTGCATGATTGTTTCCAAACTACTGTAGGCCTGAATAATAATAATAATAATAATAATAATAATAATAATAATAATGAATAATATTGTTCACTTAGTGTTGTTTTTATTGTTTAGTTTTTTTTAATAGTTGTTAGCAGGTACAGAATAATAACACATTGGGCACAGTTGCTATAACAAAAGGTACCATTTGTTTTTATTTTCATTCATTCATTCATTTTCTTTTCGGCTTAGTTTCTTTATTAATCTGGGGTCGCCACAGCAGAATGAACCGGCAACTTATCCAACACATGTTTTACGATACAAACTCATTCACACTCATACACTACACTTACCCAGTTCACCTTTACCACATGTTTTTGGACTGTGGGGGAAACCGGAGCACCCGGAGGAAACCCACGCGAATGCAGGAAGAACATGCAAACTCTACACAGAAACGCCAACTGACCCAGCCGAGGCTCGGACCAGCGACCTTCTTGCTGTGAGACAACAGTACTACCTATTGCGCCACTGTGTCACCCTGTTTTTATTTAAATTATATGTTTATATAATAATATATAAGCCTATATACAATACGGTCAGCCGCAATGCTTATTTCTCATGTGTTTTCTCAACCAACAAGACTTTCGAGATATTCTAAAACGGTGGATTAATGAACTAATTTTTAAAGGAACTAATTAAACATCTACTGATAATTCATAATAAATAATGTCTTGTAGTTCAGACTAACAGATGAGCAGGCTGTGTTGCGTTAATATTGAACCTGACATTTGCTCTTCGTGAGAAAATTATGTTAAAGTGTTACAGCGGTTATTTATATTGCACATATAAATATTGCAGAATTGGTAATTATTTGTTGCTGCCAACTGTTTTCATATTATTTTATGCATTTACTATTACATGAAATAATAAAAAAGGGAAGTGGGTTCGGTAAAGTGCGTGATGCGCAAAGAGCTCACTATGCTAAATTAAGTTTTCTTTAACCTAATTCTGCTTAAATGGTAGAAAATATTTTCCATTTGGAAAATTACAGTTATTAATAGCTTAGTCCTTTTAAACGATCAGTTTATAAAATATATCATTTACAGATCTACTGAGGAATAAGACGAATGTGCAATAACTATAATATTTTTATATTTTATATAAACTATAAATATAAAAAATAAATACATTTAAAGTAATGAAACATTATATGCAAAACAAATCTAAACTATTATATATAGGCTACAGGCTAAATAAAGGCACCTTGTCAAAGCTTTACAGCACGTGCGTCAAAGACGCAATGAATATAAGCCTGCTAACTGATCAAATGACAAAATTTGTAAACTTAGTTTATATATATATAATTAAATTATAATAATTAAGAGCCTGGGTGCTTGTCCACAGAGGACTCTTATTTTGTGGGCTACGTCACAAGCTCAGATTTGATTGACCAATAAGAGGAAAGTTGGCATTTCAGCACCGCCTACATGTGTATAATGAATTTTAAAGTCGTTTATCCATTTTCCTACCCTATATGGTCTTACTAAATGGTCGTGCCCAACTAAGCCTGGTTTCTCTCGAGGTTTTTTAAATCTTCACTTTCGCCAATTGGTGAAGTTTTTTCCTCGCTGCTGTCTCCACTGGCTTGCATGGTTCAGGATCTGTAGAGCTGCGCATCAATGGATTTGCTCTTCAGTATTTGGACTCTCAGTAGTGATTATTAAACCACACTAAACTGAGCAAAACTGAACTGAACTGAAACTCTGAAAACTGAACTGACACTGTTTCAATTGACTAAAATCTTCTATGTAAAGCTTCTTTGACAAAACCTACATTGTAAAAGCGCTATAGAAATAAAGGTGAATTGAATTGAATTAAATATTAGAAAAACAAAAAAATCTATTTTTTCGTTTTTTTGTGAGCAAAAGAAAAAACGAAAATCGTCCGTTTTCTTAATTTTCCCTTTTTTTGTTTGAAAATGGATATGGAATCGACAGAAGATACCCTGATTCACCATAAATGCAAGGTTCTGCATCCATTCTGTGGAATGAAATTCTAACACTGGTTTGCCCTTCTCCTCCATGAACTGTACAATTTCTTCTCGCAAATCAAAGAAACGCCTCAGCACAGCACCTCAGCTTAACTATCTTATGCTGCAACACAAGTTTGCAGCAATTCATAAATTTTTGATTTAGTGGATAATTTGGATGATCTCATTGGTTCAATTTAGCACAATTTGCTTATCAAGCAATGACGGTTGGGTTTAGGGGTGGGGTGCCATGCCTCCTTTTTAAAATCGGACATTTTCGTACAACTGAACTCGTACGAATTAGCCACTAAACTGACAAAACATAAAATAGTTACGTTTTAATAATAATATAAATAAATTTTATTTATAACACGCTTTTCTAAGACCCAAAGCACTTACAAGACAGTAAAAAATAACAAAGCACAGTAAAACAATAAAAAATACAGTAAAAAACACAGTAAGAAAAAAAGAGATATCTCAAATTTAAAAACAGTCCTAAAAAGATGAGTTTTAAGTAGCTTCTTAAAACAGTCCAAGGACCAGCATTCCTAATGTTTGTCGGAAGAGCGTTCCAAACTTTGAGTGCACGGAAAGAGAACGCCCTACCTCCCATGGTGCTAAATTTGCAACGAGGCTGAAACAGCGTAAGACCCGAGGTAGAGCGTAGACAGCGAGAGGCAGAGGAAAAAGATATCAAGTCACAAATGTAACCCAGAGCAGAACCATGAACAGTTTTAAATGTTCATATCAATGTCTTAAAATCAATACAAGACTTGACGGGCAGCCGGTGAAGCATTTAGACTTTTGATTCTCTCAGGTAACGTGTCACAGCGTCAGTACACTGCTTCAGGCTTTTGCTTTCACGCTTGTATTAAGTAATTTTAGTGAAAACCTCAGATACTGTTGGTTAGTTCCGGTTGTTTGTGCACCTTTTTTACCAAGCAAGTGTGACGCCATAACGGCACGGTTCACTCTGCCTAGTCATGCCAGAGTCCCATGGAAAAAAGTGATTGACAGGTAATTTGTGTGTAACTTATCTTTATTTATTTATTTATTTATTTATGATTTGGTTATGAGTAAAACAAAGGTCAGGTAGTTGAAACGGTAGGCTACAAATAATTAATTAGTTATAAATTTATTATTATTCATAAATAATTAGTTCACCTCTGCCTATAACGACGATGCCATGGTCCATCGCCATGTTTCACATTAGACATCGTACAATGCCAAATTGGTCAACATAGCCCAACCCTAAACGCTATACCAGGAAGTACTGAATTAGATAGCTTTGCAATATGCATAGTTCTCTGGATGGAAAATAAATTGGAATTGGAATTTTAATTTGTCTGCCGACTTTATTAAGTTGTCAATATAATGTGACACACAGACTTATACAAACTATTGCAATATATCACAATATTTATTGTATCGCAAAATATAGTATCGTGACCCAATGTATCGCGATATGTATCGTATCATGAGGCTCTTGCCAGTACACAGCCCTAATTATACTGCAGAGTTGCAGTTCCTTTACTCGTTTTTGATTTGATTTAATCTGATTTCTCCTTAACAGCATCTCTTCCTGTTCCTGTCATCGCCAGAGATTGTTATTGTTCTTCCTCCTCCTTCATCAGTGCAGTATTGTTCAGTGCTGTGTTCAGTGGTGAATGTAAGCGCTGTGAGTCTCTCCTGGTACAAAGGAAACAGTTTATTGTCCAGCATCAGTGTGTCTGATCTCAGCACCAATGCTTCTTTACATCTGGAGGTGGAATTTCAGGATAAAAACACCTACAGCTGTGTGATCAATAATCCCATCAGCAACCAGACCACACTTCTAGACATCCACACACTCTTTCAGACAAGTTCAGGTGATATTAAAATTCAGTTATTGAAGTCAGGAGCATATTATCAGTCATTCATCAGTCATATTATCAGTCATTCATCAGTCATATTATCAGTCATTCATCAGTCATATTATCAGTCATTTTTTTCATATGATTATTGTTTGTTTATCCTGACAGAGTCCAGCTGCATCTGCTGTTATGGTTCTACTGATGCTGTGATCCAATTGGTCCTCTCTGTGTTAGTGGGCATGGCTACAGTTGTGGTTCTGGGTTTTGACATCATATCCAGAAGAGTTGAAGACAAACGAGTTAAGAAATCAATGGCAGTTTCACATTGATTCACCATGAACAACAATCATCTCGCTCTCTTTTTTTTAATATATGTTTTTGCTCCATTCTGTCAGGGGTGCCCAAACTCGGTCCTGGAGGGCTGGTGTCCTACATAGTTTAGTTCCAACCCCAATTAAACACACCTGATCCAGCTAATCAAGCTCTTTCTAGGTATGCTAGAAGCTTCTAGGCAGTACGTTGAAGCAAGTTGGAGCTTAACTATGTAGGACAGTAGCCGTACTAGACCGAGTTTGGGCACCACCGGCTCATTCATTCATTCTTTTTCTTTTCGGCTTAGTCCCTTATTAATCTGGGGTCGCCACAGTGGAATGAACCGCCAACTTACCCAGCATATGTTTTACGCAGCGGATGCCCTTCCACCCGCGACCCAACACTGGGAAACACCACTAGTTTATACAATCATAAATACAATCGCAATTATACAATCAAAAAAAAATTGTACAAAAGATGTCTCTGGGTTGTACCCTGAAGTTCAAAAGGTAAAAGGTAATCCTTTTTACCTTGTTTAGACCTAAATTATTCACGATAATACCTCAAAGGTTTATATCAGTACCTGAAGTGTACTTGTCAATAACTTTAATCATTTAGTGACAGCTTTTTAGTATTTTAAGTTTTAAAAAATAGTTGTTTTCAGCTTCATGTTCATTTCATAAGTATACATATTAAACATTTGTAGAATTTTCTTAACCTTTAAGACTTATTAAAAGCGAAAGGAATTATTTCTGCAAATAAACACAAAATATGCCTTCATTTATTATGTAATGTCATTACTTTTCAAGTAGACAATTAGGGAAAATTGAAGGTTGGCATAATATGTCTGAGTGATTGTTTACTGTAATGATTAACAGCATTACTGTTTGTTTGTGCACAATATGTCACTTTGAGAAAGCAGATTATAAGCCTTAATGTGTTTGACAATTGATTTAATCCTCCTGAAGGACAGTTGTAGTATTTACTTTAACTTTAAGGCTTTTAAAATGCAAAGGGAATAGCATGGATTCATCCTGCCTTCAATAAATAGTTCAGGATGGTGGTGGTGGTGTAATGGTGTGAGCGATATTTACTTGACACACTTTGGGCCCATTAGTACCAATTGAGCATCGAGTCAACACCACAGCCTACCTGAGTATTGTTGCTGACCATGTCCATCCCTTTATGACCACAGTGTACCCATCTTCTGATGGCTACTTCCAGCAGGATAACGCGCCATGCCATAAAGCACAAATCATTCCAGACTGGTTTCTTGAACATGACAATGAGTTCACTGTATTCAAATGGCCTCCACAGTCACCAGATTTCAATCCAAAAAAGTATCTTTGGGATGTGGTGGAATGGGAGATTGGCATCATGGATGTGCAGCCCACAAATCTGCAGCAACTGTGTGATGCTATCATGTCAATATCGACCAAAATCTCTAGTACCTTGTTGAATTTATACCACTAAGGATTAAGGCAGTTCTGAAGGCAAAAAGGGGTCGGTACTAAGGTGTACCTAATAAAGTGAAAGTATTTCTTCATTTTATTATGTAATGTCATTATTTTTCAAATAGACTATTAGAATAAAGGTTTGCATAATATAGATGTCTGAGTAATTTAATGACTGACAACATTGTGCACAATATATCACTTCAAGAAAGCAAATTATAAACGTTAATTTGTTTGACAAATGTATTAATCCTCCGCAAAGAATGTATAATTACAAGGGCGTCATAATTCATTATAAAACAAATATTACAAATATGATAATTGGCCCAATCCAACAATAATATAATTAACATTTTAATTGGAAGAACAAACGTAATGTCTTGGTGATGACGAATTAAGTGGGCGGGGCCAGACGTGGTTATTCGCCGTTGTGAATCTCTGATGAAACAAACACCAGTTCGCGCCTCAGTCGATAATTCACGCTGTTTGCTTCACCTGTCGACAGCAGATCCGGGTGCAGCCTGCTATAAAAAGCCTGCCATCGCCAGTCAAGCCGACATTGTGCTTTTTTATTTGATATCATCGACGAGCTTTGGTTTATTTTTGTCCTTTGGTGTGCTACCTGAGGTGGATGTATCGCCAGGTGCTCGTGCTCGCGGTGTTTGCCGCTTGTCTATGCGGTTTTCCAGCATCATGCGCTCGTAATTTAAATTACAGACCGATTATTGGTAAGCATCACATCTTTTTGTGTTATTTTACTGTTCTGGTGTTGGTTAAACAGCGTATGGTGTGTGTGGTAGATGATGTTTTGCGCATTGAAGCGTCTCTGCAGATGCTGGAACATTCTCCTGTCTTATTTTTAACTCCCTTAACTGTATTGTCGTTTTAAACGCTTGATTATTGAGGTGAAGGTGGTTTTATATTCGCACATTCGCTCAGTGACAACTTGGGACATGCTCTCTATGTCGTTTAACATGATACTTTTAATATTCATGCTGGAAAAAATCTTAAGTATGACTTGAAAACAACATTAGCCTTGTGTTTGACTGTAAATAATGTTGTACTTTGATGGTCATTTTGCTGCTATTATGATTTAACTATTTAGATTTTGCAAAGGTTATTTTGTGAAAATATATTAGTAAGGAGAAAGTCTGAATGTGTGAATATAAAGTTGACTTTACCTCAGTCATATGGCTGGAAGACCAGATGAAAGTACTGTAGTAATTTATAGTAAATACTGTGGTGTCTTTGAACCATGCTATAGTAAACAGAGTTTCTGCGGGGTATTAAAGTCTTAAAATATCTTAAATCTCAAAATCAAAATTTTAGGTCTTAAAAAGTCTTAAATTTACTGAAATATTGTGTTGTAGGTCTTAAATCTTTTTTTTAAAACAGGTCTTTATTTTCCTTTGTTCATGTTTTGCTACGCAATCTGGCCAAAACCCATACAATCACCAACAATCCATCTCAATAAAACTTTAAACTTTTTATTTAAAAAGATAATTTTTAACTCTCATAATGGTTTAATTAATTTTTCTTACAATAACATTTGTTTAAAAGTGCTCCATCTATTTACTGCCGAGGACACCGACCTGGACAGATTGTTGTCCATATATTTAGTTTAATGTAGTTAAATTTTTAAAAACATTTCATTTTTATTTTAAAGAAAGTTATTTTTTTTCCCCAACAAAGTGTATGGATTCAAGTAGAGCTTGCTTGTTTTCACACAATATTTAGCTAAGAAATAAAATCTAAAATATTTTAATTGTTTATTATTAACATAATATTAAATGTATAAATTTATAATATTATTTTTTGAGAGCTCAAATAAAAATCTTTTCCATCTGGGCCTTTTTTAAAAATTCCTTAGCCTTTAGCGCTTTGAGTCTAAACTTTCATTCATAATGGTCTTAAAAATGTCTTAAATTTAACTCTGTGAAACCTGCCGAAACCCTGAGTAAAGTACTTGAATTAATGTGTTGTGGTTATTCTAGGTTTGCTTTGATAAAACAACTGTGGTAATATACTCATATAAACTAAAGGTTTAGTTTTCTACAACTCTATGGTATTATAATATAGCACAACACTGTTTACTATAGTAAAAATTAAAGTGTTCTACAGTATTTCTTACATTTTTGTTCATTCACTATAGTTAATCCTACAATATGCTATATTAGCAAAGTGTTAATACTTTACTTTAAATTGAGGTAAAGTTAGTTTTATTCACACATTCGTTCAGTGACAACTTGTGACGTGCTTCCTATATTGTTTACCATGGTACCTTGAATATTCAGTCTGAAATAACATGGAAGTATGACTTGAAAACAACATTTAGCACTCTTTATTTCACTGAACAATGTTGTACTTTTGATAGTCATTGGCTGCTAATATGATTTCATGTGTAAATGAATAAACTAACTTTTCCTCAATCACATGGCTGGAAGACCAGATGAAAATACTGTAGTACTTTATTGTAAATACCATGATGTCTTTGAACCATGCTATAGTAAAGTACTTGAATTAATGTGTTGTGGTAATTCTATATTTCCTATAGAAATATACTCCATATAAACTAATACTGTAGTTTTCTACAACTCTATGCTATTATAATATAATACAACACAGTTTACTGTAGTAAATTCAAGTATACTACAGTATTTCTTACATTTTAGTTCATTCACTATACAGTATGCTATATTAACAAAAAAAAGTGAGGTAACGTTAGTTTTATATTCGCTCATTTGTTCAGTGACAACTTGTGACATGCTCCCTATGTTGTTTACCATGGTACTTTGAATATTCTGTCTGAAATCACATGCAAGTATGACTTGAAAATGACATTAGCACTATTTATTTCCCTGTGAACAATGTTGTACTTTGGTACTCATTGGCTGCTAATATGATTTCATGTGTGAATATAAAACTAACTTTCACAAGGCTGGAAGAGCAGATGAAAATAAGCGGTAATTTTTAGTTGTACTGTGGTGTCTTTGAACCATGCTATAGTAAAGCACTTAAATTAATGTATTGTCATAATTTTATATTTGTTATAGTAATGTACTCATATAAACCGTGTAGTTTTCAACTTTATGGTATTATAATATAATACAACAGTTTACTGTAGTAGTGTGTAAACTAAAGTATACTACACAGGGCTCAACAATAAGGACTGCCCTATGGCCCAGGGCCAGCGTGAGATGCACTCGGGACAGTGGACAGGATTGTTACTGGCCCCATTGGGCCAGTTCTGCCTTGTCACTAAAGATTAATTTGGCTCCGACTGTTAACTGCTTAAAGGGGGTCGAACACCGGATATCAGAAGGAGCTCTATGGTGCGGCAGAAATATGAACAGAGCCATGCATCTTAGAATTGTAAACATGACCTATAGATTTCTATCAGGGTATGCAAACTGGCACTGCATACTGCATAGTTTTTACTGCAAAATGTTCACCGTATATGCACGGATTTAGTAGACATTCATGCAGAACGCATCTTTGCACCATCTTTCGCAGCTCTCAGGAATGATTTAAAATAGTTGACATGTCAACTTGCTGTGGTAAACAATTCCCGCAATGCCTGGCCCAGCTTTAAGCTCTTCTTATTGGCCCACTGCTCTAGAACAATGTGAATGGATTGGTTATTTTCAGCTGTCAATCACTCAGTTCACATGACAGAGAGCTACAGCCTTGTAA
>CAIGQZ010032594.1:6007951-6025223 GCA_903798205.1 Danio tinwini
ATATATATATATATATATATATAATTAATAATAATAATAAAAAATAGGGAACAATTAAAGAAAATACTCATTATAAAATATTAGTTATTAGTCTTCAATTTCACTTTCCTGTGTAATTGTAGAAATTATATCTTAATTTTTTTGGAGGGGGGCTATATTTTTTTGATGAGTAATTTAAGCAGTATTTTTCCAAGTGTTTTATTGATTTTTTTAGATTATAACGTTATTTATTAATTAGGAGTGTTTTATTAATAAATATGGCTATTTATTAATCAATAATTTATGAGTTTATTAATTTAGGTCTGTCATTGATTTAATAAATTAGACTTGTGCCAGTGGCTGGTGACAAGACTTAATACAAATAGTAAATACTAATTCATTTACATGATTTGCTCAAATTGCCATATTCTTTTGGGAATGAAGTGACTGCCTTTATAAATGAATTATGGAAACATTTATCTTTTCGCCACAACATTATCATTTTTTTTTCCTGATTAATGTAAGATCGAAGGACCACATTGTGGTGATCTAATAATAAAGAGCTAATCCTTTATTAAAACAATAAAATCTTATAAATATCGTTTCAAAAACCCATTTAGGCATATTTTTGCTTTATAATTGGTCAATTTTGCTTCTACAATATACAAAGATTTTAATGACATTTTCTAATTTTGTACAGTGTTTCTGTAGCACAATTTCCATGTTCAATATAAATAGGCGAAACAACTGACCCAATTGAAAACCTAGTCACTTTGCATTTTCTGGTTAGACCGGTTTTGTATGTCAGCTTTGACGTATATTTTACATTCTGCTAAATGCTTCTATTTATTTTACAGGAGCCCAGAACAGCAGGTTGTTCAAGAAATTTCCTAAAGATGTTCTTCAGTCTCTGGCAGAAGAAAACATTACGTCTAATTTCCACAGCTGGAGCTTGTCCACACAGGTAACCCACTTCAGCTGGAGGATATTTTAAAGGGACAGTTCACCCAAAAATGAAATTTCTCTAGTCATTTTACTCATCCTCCATTTGTTCCAAACCTGTTTGATTTTCTTTCCTCTGAACACTGTTATCCTACTCAGTTGTGTGCATAAGTTTCTTTTTTCTTTTTTTTTTTTAATGGGCATTTTTTAAATTGGGGCACATCTTAGGCAACTTTTTATGCAATATTCCAACATGTGCATAAAATATGTGAATGGAAACATAGCTATTGACTTTTATTAGTATTATTTTCGTTGTTCCTATGATGGAATATGAGTAAATGATGAGGGAAGTTTCATTTTGGTTGATCTATCCCTTCAAATGAAGAGGAAGGCTTCGTTTTCGCTGATCTTTTCTTTAACAATGGTTTTCAGAAGTGATTTGGCAATGTTGGAGAACCAACACTGGCCCAAAACCATGACTTCTGCATTTCTCACAGTAGGCCGTTGACCACTCACTGCGAAATCTTTTGTGTTTTCGCTTTCAGAATTACAGCGCCAATCCCAAACTGAAGCGATTCTACAGAGTCCTGACCACTAATACCGATGGCAGGAAGGAGTTCATTTCCACCATGGAGGGTAAGAATATACATCACAGAACATCACTTTCGGCCTGGTCACTTTTCTCATTAGTTTTCTGTTTGATTTGTCAAAACAAATTAAAATTTTGCTACATAATTTGTCTCCGCTAAACTGTAAAAAAGGTTTGTTCTTCAATTAATTGTCATATGCAAATTTAACTAGGTCATAGGTCTCTCACTGGATTCCTGGAGGGCGGCAGCTCTGCAGTTTTGCTCCAACCCTAATCAAACACAGCTGGTCAACTGATCAAGGTGTTCAAGACTACTAGAGACTATTAAGCAGGTGTGAGTTGGAGGTGGTTGGAGCTAAACTATGCAGAGCTGTGGCCCTCCAGGAATTGAGTTTGAGACCATTGAATTAGGTTATGTCGACTAAAGAATCAGATGAACTGCATTATATTTATAGTTTTTTGTTTTCTTAAAAAAAAGTCAGCGTTAAAATAGGGGTCTCCTGGAAAAAAGGTTGGGAACCACTGATTTTTAAATGACCATCTTGCGTTCTGGCTTATTTATATCGAATGCATAATTGTTTGTGTGCTGCTTGTTTGTAGATTCAATGAATGCCTGTATTCACTGCGTGAGAAATGTTCACAATGTCACGTTACTGTGACAACACTTTATCCGATATTTAACATTGAATATAGTGAATCTGATAGTGACATGTCAGATTTTACCAATGAAAATTAGTTGTGTCCTAATATATAGCAAAATTAATCTTCAGAGTTATTTATAGTTGTATGTATATTCAGGATATTTATGGGTCACTGGTGATGTTTGCATGTTAAATGGGCTAAAGTTGTATTCATTTTAATCCAGACCTATTTATCAGTATCTGAATACAACTTTAGCCCATTTAACATGCAAACATCACCCATGAACCAAGACAATCCTAAATCTACATACAGCTATTAATAACTATTTGTCTGTCTATGAAAAGTGTTTTTGTGTATTGTATGTGCTGGTATGCAAGTATTTTTAATTTCTGGACTGTGTCCTGTTCCTCAGCGAATCGATATCCCTTCTACGCTGTGCAGTGGCACCCTGAGAAGAGTCCATTTGAGTGGATTGAGAAATCCGGTATGGTCCACACGCTCTCCGCCATCAAAGCCACCTTCTACACAGCCCACTTCTTCGTTTCTGAAGGTTAGTCATCAAAAACGTTATATTGGAAATTCCATTTTCAGACACATCAACCCAATATTGACACACAGCTTTTGATGTAGAGTGCTGTGGTGAGCATGATTCATCCAGCCTGACCGGTTTCAGATATGTCCCAAGCTGTGTTAAGTGTCACGTTTTTTTTTTTTTGTTGTTGTTTTTTTTTCTAAATGTTTTTAAACAATGTTTTTAATAACTAATTTCTAATAGCTCAATTCTTCTATCTTTGCCATGATGACAGTATAATATTTTACTATTTAATTTGCAAGGTTCTAGTATTCAGCTAAAAGTGCCATTTATTAATTTCAAGTTCATTTGTATAGTGCTTTTTACTATAATTATTGTTTTAAAACAGCTTTACAAATGGTGCACATTATTGCATTACTTTCAAATTAGGTTAAAGTTACAACCAAATATAAGTTCTTATATACAGGCATGGTTAGCCATAGTTAATCTTCTAGCATATAGGTGATGTCTATGTGTACGTTCAGAGGCTTAACCAGGTTTCTATTATTTATACATGTTAGGTTAATTTGACAAATTATTGGATAAAGTGGTTTCATGTATCTAATTGAGAAATGATTTCTTTACCAATAATATTGACCTTTTAAATTATTATAATTTAAACGTAAAACCTGCTTCCATTTCAGCCAAACTAAAATAAATTAGACTTTCTCCTGAAGAAATACTGTGCTTTTGTTACAGGGTTCATGCGGTCATAAAAAACCTGGAAAAGTCATGGAATTTTGACGTGGCATTTTCCAGGCCTGAAAGTTTTTGAAAAACCCACAAAGTTTTGGAAACGTCATGAAAATTAGTTTAACAGATGCCTGTATACCTAAACATAGGTTACTTGTTTTTCTGTCCGTGGTCAAACGCATGCTCTCACATTATTAGTGCTGTGTGAACATGATCTAAATACATTTTACATAGATATAAAGATTCATTTAAACTAAATAAATTGTTGCATGTTTTATGCTGTAATAACTTTGAACATGCATCGTTTTTATTATTTAACATGTATATGTAGACATTACATGAAATATTAGGTAATGAAAAATTTACTTGAAAGTCATGGAAAAATGTGTGTGAACCCTCTACATATCACTTGGGAAATTTTTTGAAATGGAACAATTTCACAGTTGGGCCAATATACCTACAACTATACATCATTTGTGAATTTTTTTTTTTTGATGTTTGAGAAAATTTAAGGGGTAACTTGCTTTGTCAAATCTTAGAGAAAATTTATTAAAATTATTTGTTTTTTCTGAACCTTAAAATGCCACTCTAAAGATGACGACAACTCAATACTGGTTCCAATAAAGTTAAATATATGAACATTTCAATCACACAAACTTGAATCGGGCTCTTCAACTAATTAAAGGTTTAAATTGGTCACATTTAGTGTCACACTAAAGCACATGGTTTTCAGTGATGAAATGTATCAAAGTTTATATATTTCTTTTTGTATTAAGCTTTTCGAAATGTGTGGATGGAAAAAAATAATTGCCGTTTTACTAAAAAGCCACTTATAAAATTAAACATGAATACCTCAGGCATAATTTTACAAGAGCTGTAATTGATTGAACTCCGCTTGAGACAGTATTTTAATACTTTTGAGCCAAATCTCAGAAGGGTCAAATGTGAAAAAATTTAAAGAGCAGTTTTTATAACAAGAGGTCCGTGGAAAACAAAAAAAAAAAGTTTACTCTACTGAATTTTTTATTATCCATTTTTGTCATGTGACCGTGAATGTTAAACCATATAAAACAGATTTACAAACACACGCGTATATACAGTGTTGGGGAAAGATACTTTTGTAAGCAATATATTACAATATTGAGTTGCTCCCCAAAAGAGGAACTAGTTGCATTACTTGGTTGTTTTTTATGGAAAGTAATGCATTACGTTACACTTGAGTTTTTCTTCATAACTGCGTGAGGCTTGATCTCTTTGAGGAGCTCTGCATTTAACAACACTATAACCTATATCTTCATTTACCTTTACAAAATACTAATTAGAAAAAAAAAGTTTGTTACCTGCTGAGGATATTCTGACGCTATACATGCCGTATATACAAATTAATGAAAGTTAAACGCAGCGTGTTTGCGACTTTTGAGTGTGACTCAATGTGGTTACACTAATTTTAATAAAAAATAAATAAATAAAAAGTAACTTGTTAATGCAACTCAAATATTCTTATTTTTGTAATGCATTACCCCCAACACATACTGTATACACACGCATGCATTTTCTGGTTTGTAGAGAATGCTGCCGTGTTTTACTCTAGGTTTGACCTGTTTGTCTTTTCAGCAATGAAAAACCGTCATCAATTTCCATCGCAGATCGAAGAAGAAAAAGCTCTGATCTACAACTATCAGCCTGTCTTCAATGGCCTGAACAGCATCTTCATGCAAAATTACTACTTCGATTAAATGTCAAGTAAGGGGGAGGGATTCATCATGGGTTGAAAATGTTGTTTTAAAGTTTTTAATTTGTTCTCAAAGTTGCCACAACTTAATGTTTGGAATGCTTATTTTTAATATTCATGCCTCCTAGTTCACTCGTAAATCATTGATTGTAGATTCTAGATCAGGGATGGGCAAACTTGATCCTGGAGGGCCGGTGTCCCTGCAGACTTTTGCTCCAACCCTAATCAAACACACCTGCCTGCAGCTTTCTAGTGATCTTGAAGACACTGATTAGTGTGTTCAGGTGTGTTTGACTAGTGTTGGAGTAAAAGTCTGCAGGGACACCGGCCCTCCAGGATCAAGTTTGCCCATCCCTGTTTTAGATCATAGGTCTCAAACTGGATTCCTGGAGGGCCGCAGCTCTGCACAATTTTGCTCCAACCCTAATCAAACACAGCCGATCCAAATAATCAAGGTGTTCAAGACTACTAGACTATTAAGCAGGTGTGAGTTGGAGCTAAACTATGCAGAGCTGCAGCCCTCCAGGAATTGAGACTAGTGTTCTAGATGTAAACGTGGCTTTCTAGAATCATGACTGAATGTATCTGTGCGTTTATCGGTCCGGAAGTTATATAATATTCCAGTGCCATCGTTCAGATATTAAACTTGATCTGTAATCTCTTACAGGGTTAAATAGCATGACCAATGCAATGTTAAAATGTTCTATTTCTCTGTAAATCTGAAGGAAAATTAAAAATATAGATTTAAATGCCTCTCAATTGCATCTTTGCCCAGTAGGGGGCAGCAGTGACCATCTAAACTTTTAAGAACCAAACGAGACTTCTCAAAACATTTATTTTTTGCCTTTTTTTTTTTTAAGAGGTGGGACAACATAACATTACCAGAAAACGATGAGATCTAAATCTCCTTACAATCAGATACATAAAGCAGTCTGAGGTACAAAATCAAAATGGGGAGGGGGAAAAAAGTGCAAATATGCTAATAGCTCTGGTACCATGACAGGAAGATACAAAGTGAAGCGTTCTACACACTGGTGCAAAAAAAAATAAAAATCTCCTACGTCAAGGCTTATTAAAGAAACAAAGTATGCAAGTATGTTATATAGAGTGTTCTGGCGCACTAATATCCATTTAACATGAACTGTTCACGTTTGCTAAATTGTGTACAATCATTTGACCCCTGACATGTGCATAGACTCTTGTACTACAATGTTTCATGCACTTTTAAGGAGTAAAGAAAAGCTTTTTCTTCTATTGCGACAAATAATATTTGACTGTACCATAAACAAGATAATCACTAGCTAAGTTGACTTTCTTTTGTGTGTGTGTGTGTGTGTGTGTGTGTGTGTGAGAGAGAGATCACTGTTTGCTTTTAAAAGATTCAACAACTTCAATGAGCACATGTGTAGAAAACACAAAGAGATCATTACCTAGCTCCAGTCGACATGTCGAAAGACTCCTGTTGTAAGAAGAATCTTGCTCCGCGTTGGAGGCTGTTGGTGCTGAGCAATGTTAAAGGTGCAATTTTTATAATAATAAAAACTCAAATTAATAGCAACACTATTCCAGTACGGAGCAGCCATTCCGATGCACGATAAAAGAGCAAGGCATGTAGGCGTCCATCCAGCATTCAGCATGTAAAACACAATATGCAGCCTTAATTGTAAATACTTGCACTGAAATGTGTAAAATCGGTAATGATTAAGTGTAATAGTAGAGATCGTTCAAGAAAACAATAAAAACTTGGTACAATCTCTTTCTTCGTCTTCAAGTACACGTGTTTTTCTGTAATTCACACAAGAATTGCCTTTTTTTTTTTTTTTTTTTTTAATCGCCCATGTTAGTTCAAACTTTTTCTGTGAAAAGGTGTAAAGAAT
Organism: Danio tinwini; assembly: GCA_903798205.1. NCBI lineage: Eukaryota > Metazoa > Chordata > Actinopteri > Cypriniformes > Danionidae > Danio > Danio tinwini. The sequence continues at coordinate 6,014,977 of CAIGQZ010032594.1, forward strand.
CTTCACCAAGCATTTATTTAGAGAGATCACTTAAGTTTTGCTGCCATTTGTTAAATTAAAAAAAAAACAAATCTAATAAATATTTTTAAAATGGTATAAGGAATTCTGTGGTGGTTTTTTTTTTTGGCACTGACCATGTTATACGAGGAGGGGGGAAAAAGCCATTGAAGATTCTTTAAAATCTTTTTGGCATCACAGAAAAAGCAAACATGTTTGAAGCAACATTTAGGCGAATAAATTCGATATAATTAACTTGTTGGTGTGAACTATTGCTTTAACAGTGCAAGAAACAATTAATCTTTCATTTTAAACTCTTAAATGATTGTTTGACACATTCGATTGAAATAAATCCTGCACCGTAAATTGTCCCGCATTTTAAAGCACGTCATCAGTCCGTCTGAATTGAGCAATGCAGAGATAAACAGAAACGTCATACAAGCCAAAAGACGTCACATTTCTACAGCGGATGGTTCGGTGAGGGTGGGGGAGCTTGAAAATGTTTTGTGCCTTCGGTAGTCTTTAATGCGATGCTGCTGCTGCTTTTTCGATGCCGTTTTGCGGGCTGTTTTGGCGGGATTAAAGGTGAGTGTCTTCCTCTTGATTATCTTCCTCGTCTTTCCCGGGCTTGTTGACGAGCACCTGCCAACCGCTGCTTACGTCACCGCCCGGCGCCACCCCATTGGCGCTGTGTTTCTTTTCCTGCATTTCCGATTGGCTGTCGCTGGTGACGTCCAGGGTGGGGTTGTCATGGCAACCGTTCTCCACAAAGTGGAGCTCTTCACCTCGCGACTGACAAACCAAAGGAGACAAAGTCAGATTAATCAAAACTACACTTAACGTGGGGAATGTTGAGGTTAGTGAATTAATTATTAATTAACAGACAGATCCATTTAAATCTCGTTCAGGCCCAGTTTTACTGTCCTAATACTGATTACAAAAGAACATTTCACTCGTATTTGTTTTTTTTTTTTTTTTACTCATTGAAAAGATGAACAATCAATGGTTTATCATTTTTTCATCGTGTTTAAAATGTTTACTTTGTAAAAATTGACTACTAATGTTATGTAATGCAAACAGTTTTAAGTAGGGATTATTTTAGATGGTTGTTTAAATTTCGGTGAACACAGACTACCTATGAGGCAACACACTTTCTTTTAAGAAAAATTAAATAGTTTTAATGTTAGTAAAGGTATTCTGTGGATGGTTTATACCAGTCTGGTTGAAAGTATTCATTCATTTTCTTTTCGGCTTAATACCTTTATTAATCTGGGGTTGCCACAGCGGAATGAAACGGCAACTTATCCAGCACATTTTTACACAGTAGATGCTCTTCTAGTCGCAACCCATCTCTGAGAAACATCCACACACACTCATACACTACGGGCAATTTGGCGTACCCCATTCACCTGTACTGCATGTCTTTAGACTGTGGGGGAAACCGAAGCACCCGGAGGAAAACCAAGCAAAGGCAGGGAGAACATGCAAACTCCACACAGAAATGCCAACTGACCCAGCCGAGGCTCAAACCAGCAACCTTCTTGCTGTGAGGTGACAGCATTACCTACTGCGCCACCTAAAAGTATTATCTCCTATAATATTTCTTGCTGGTACAGAAATCTTGGAGCTAGAAGCAAGTATAAACTTGCAAAGCTTGTTAACACGGCTAGTAAGATCATTATGGACCCCCAGAAGCAGCTTGTGGAACTGTATACAGTATAATCTGTAAAGGAAAGCTTCACCGATAGTTCAGGACTCCATCCTCTTTATTATGAATTTGAAAAGCTTCCTTCTTGTAGACCACATTGAGTACCCACAGCAAAAACAAATATTTTTAAGAAATCTTTTATACCATCTGCTATTACCATATCGAATAAATGACCATGAAGTAGTTTATATGTTATTCTGTGGTTTTATAGGGTTGTTGGTAATATGTGGTGTAGGAAGCTCTGTGTTTGTGTTTTGTATTTGTGATGTTTGGGAGGCCAAAAACACGTATGGATGAATTCTAAATGGTACTTTATTTTTTAACCCTTAATTTGCTAACTCCCGTTTGGATTATCTTTATTTTGGTGAAGTACCATATCGTTTTTGATTAGCAACTTCACAGTATTAACCACGACTTTATGTTGAGGTAATTAGCATTCAAGATCCATTTTCCATCTGAAGCTCAGTTTTTTTGTGTTGTAATACCACAGAGCATTTGACTTGGGCTTGGGGTTTTTTAAACTCACTTTGCAAATTTCTATTTAGATTTATTTTTAGGGGAAATAACACTGTATCCCATTAGCAAATTTGCATTAATGTTTGACTGTAAAAGAGTAATACTAACCAATTATTATTATTTTTTAATTACTAACGTTACTTGGCAAACTCCTATTTGGATTATCTTTTTTTTAAGCTGAAATACCAAATTGTATCTTAGAATTTATTTACTACCATAATGTTTCTGAAGTAGTAAAACCACATAACGAGTGAATGTAAAGGAAGTTGAATATGAACCATGATTTTACCATTAGATTTTATGTTAAGGTCAGTCAATTAGCATTTGAGATCTATTTTAACTGCGTTCAGGCTTACTGTATGTGTGATGTAATATTGATTACCACACAGCATTTTACTTGTACTTGAGTTTTTTTAATTATCAATTAATTTATTAATTATTTTAATTAATTTTTACTAATTATTTTTAATTATCATTTCGCGAATTCCCTTTTAGATGAATTGAGTTAGAATTGAATTAGCAAATTTACAAGGATTGTATGTAAAAGAAGCTGAATGTTAACTTTGATTTTATGTTGAGGTTAGTAAATTAGCATTCAGGATGCATTTTCATTGTGTTCAGACTCAGTTTATTGTATTCATTCATTCTCTTTTCAGCTTATTCCCTTTATTAATCAGGGGTCGCCACAGAGGAATGAACCGCCAACTTATCCAGCATATGTTTTAGGCAGCGGATGCCCTTCCAGCTGCAACCCATCACCGTGAAACACCCATACACTCATTCACACACACGCACTATGAACAATTTGGGTTACCCAATTCACCTATAGCGCACGCCTTTAGACTGGAGCACCCGGAGGAAACCCACCCCAATGTGGGGAGAACATGCAAACTCCACACAGAAATGCAATGCCACCTGACCCAGCTGAGGCTTGAACCAGCGACCTTCTTACTGTGAGGCAACAGCACTATCCACTGCACCACCAGGCCATTTTACCAATACTATTATTTAATTTATAAGCAAATTAACGAGTACATTTAAAGGAATCATGAGAAATCTTATCTAATAGGCCCACACGGAATCTGCGCGCGCAGAATTCAGCAGATTTTCCACAGATTTTTAGCCCATCATTAATTTTGTATATTTATTTGAGTAAATGTGTGTAAATCTACATTTATTCAGTTTTTACATTAATTACAGTAATAATACTGACTAATATGAAAATGTTCATCTGATTTATGTATAATGCAGTTTGTACAGTAATATTTTCTGTCTTTTAGTAGATATATTCTATGAGAGACTTGCTTTGTTTACCAAATAAAGTGAATCTAATTGGATTTGCATTTTAAACATTAAATAAAAGTTAAAAAGGTATTCTTTTTTATTTCACATATTAAGGTTTTAGCTATGATAATTCCCAAAAAACATTTAGCAGAAATCTGCAGATTTTTACCAAAATTCTCTGCAGAAATAGCAAAAAATGTCCGCAGATTTCGTCTGGCCCTACTAATAATTTACAAGCCCACTTATTGCATTTTATCTTATTGTTTTGTGCACATTCACTTCGTTATGTACTGAGAAAATAATTCCAATGTACTCTCTACAACAAAAACATTCATTAATCCAGTGTTGTTATATCAATTTTATAATCAGAGATTTACCAATATTAAACCTATTGAAATTTTTTTTCCCTTTTTTAGATCTCACGATTGCTCAAAAACAGTCTAAATGGACGAAAGCCACAAAAACATTACAACAGAATGAATATTTCTGTGAGTATGACACTACAAATATTTCTTTACGATAAAATACATGATTTAGCTCAACAGGTTTATGCACATAATTCAGTTCCAGAAATGTCTGAGAGGGGGAAAATGGTTGTCTTTTAATATAAAGTATTTCTAAACTAATGTTCCTCCATACTACACTGTTCTAAAATTACATAATGAATAATATATAAAATGTAGAAATGGTTATGCCTTAAAATAATAGCAAACATTTTTTATATATAATTTGTGGTTCCTTAAACCTATTTATTGTCCAACAAAATATTAAAACTGTAAATATTTCTATGAAAGGTGAATTCATTTTACTTGCAAATACTTTTAACTTTGATGCTGTCAGGTGGAAATAACGTTCATTAATAAAACAAAAAGTGGATGAGATGTGGGACAAAAATATATAAATATAACCTTCTCATAGTTTTATTTAATAATTATTACTTTATTTAAAATGATTGGGAATTATTTTTCACACCTAAAGATGCTCAATATGTGTCCAAAATGACCCCAATAAGTACTGCGTGACCATTTTTGGTTTAAATTGTCATGTTTAAAAAAAATATATATATATATATTAATTTTGAGGGTTAAAAGACTTGAAATGCACCTTTGCTTGCTTAAAAACTACCAATTATTAGTTAAGGACCTGCCATCTTCACAAGGACAAAAGCAAACGTGTATATGACCTACCATGTTCTTGAGTTTGGGTAAACGGCGCTGCCAGCAGATATAGATGATGCCTGAAGCAATAATGAGCACACAGACTGATCCGATGATCACCAAAACCACAAACAGCTTCCCGTAGTCACTGCGCGTCTGACTGGGCCTCGAGTGGCACGCGGACACACTGGAATAATTCTGGATTCCAATCTGAGAGGAGAAATGATGACGCGTATTATACATGAATAAAATCACAACTTCATTTTAGCATTATTGTTTGCTTCATTTCAGACTCGCCTCATTCAAACCTCTCCTGATTTCTCCCAGCATTGATAGCACGTCTTTTGGCGGGATGATTTCTTTGGGGAAAAGAAATTAGAAAAGAACAATTAGATGCAAACTACTATACGTGAAGATGTAAATAAAAGATCTATGGAGTAGGCATGGGATGATAACCGGTTTCAGGGTATACCGTGGAAAAAGTCAAGGTTTTAAAACCGCAAAAATTTTCCGCTATACCGTTCCTAATGTGTGAGATTTTATATTTATAGTCATCTTTTAGTTTTGTAGGACAACAGTATCTTCAGCAGAAAAGGCTGACATGTTTACTGTTACAAAATATAAATGTTTCTCAAAATAAAATATATTATGTTCAATGGGGGAAAAAGTTGTTGTTTTTTTTACCCAGACATCTTAAAAGAACATTTTAAAGCAGTATACCATCAAAATACCGTCAAACCGCGATATTTTTTATCATACTGTCAGAATCTTATACTGGCCCATGCCTACTCTGGAGTATTATTGTTGTAGCCATTTTTGACAGTGCATGTTATTTAGTTTAAACGTACATTTTTTGGTATTTTGTTTTTATTTTGTTCTTCAATTTGAATGTGAATGTAAGCCGGAAGAACGGAAGTGGGTCGGACACATTTTTTTGACCACTTCATGTATTGTTTGGTGATAGATCACAGTTTTATAATGAATTTTGATAGATTTAGACTTTTTAGCTTACTTCTGGTGCATTTTTTTTGGTAAATTACCAGTTTAATAAACAAAATAATAGGAAGTGTGTTCGGAAAACCAAGCACGCAACCATACTTCCACAGTCAAAAGACCAGAACTATTATTTTAGTCGTTCTACTTCTTGTTTTACTTGCTGTCTTTGTAATTGCCGCTTTTAATGTACATATAAATGTAAATGAGTAACACTAAATAAGAAAGTGCGTACATTTATTTAGTCAATAGCAAAAAAATAAAACTTGACAAAGCTATTTAATAACTATTTTAACTACAACTATATACTATTTGGCTTTTATTTGAGCGTTTTTAAATGTATTTTTTTATTATTTCCACAAAAGTGTTAAGGTTACTACACACTGAATCCGAAATTTTCGTCTGTAATTTTCACACATTAAAAAAATTCATTCAACCTCACATTGTGTGAATCGTATTGACATACTGCCTCCGAAACTTTCGTCTGTCATAAAAAAATTTGAAATGTTTAATTTTTTCTTCTTTTTGCTTTCATAAAAGGGATTTGAGAGGTGTTTTGACAGTTCGGAAACACCGTACAAACGAAAAGCTAAATACAGAATGCTGTAATTTGAGCTACAGATAACTTTGACAAACACAGTGCATAAAATAAAGACAGAATGTTGGCGTGATAATTGAGAACCTCTATATGCTGGATTCAGTGACTGACGCACCTCTGCCCTGCTGCTGATTGGTGTGTGTGTCCATACATTTGACCTACTGCCCATAGACATTAGAAAGCATGGTCCGCTTTCAGTCCGTTGCTTCGACATGTCAATGCGGCCGCCATCTATTATAATGTCTATGGTACTGCCAGTCTCTGTTCAAGATTTCTTTACATACGTGAAAGTATGAAGTATCATAAACAATGTATCAAAATTCCTCTGATTTCCGTGAAATAAACTTTGCATTTGGGGATAATCGTAGCGCAGCTCTTTGATAGGAGGAGAACTCTCCTTCCTCACTATGTAGTATTGGATGAACACAATATGAAGCCTATTCCTCTTTCTATGTCTACTTTGGAAAAGTAAAGCATCACTGCTTGAATAGACTCTGAAATGTTTAGCATTTTTTGTAAGGCATTGATTAATACCATCAGACTCAGGCCCCGTTTACACTAATGTGTTTTAGTTTTAAAACGCGTAAGTTTTGCTACGGTTACGCCATCCGTCCACACTACGTCGGAGTTTTCGAGCCCCGAAAACCGAGCGTTTTGGAAACACTGGAAGGGCCGTTTTCATTCTAAAACGCTGCTGCTCCATCTCAGTGTAGATGGGGGAAAACGGAGACATCTGAAAACGGAGGCGGGGCTGCAGACATTCGCCTATCTGATTGGGGCTTTTCCTCAATATTAGCAGCCTTCACACAGTTCAGTGACAGTCCTGCATCCTCTCCTTGTAAGTTCAGACTTCGCAAGTTTGATATGGAAAACAAACTCCAGAGTGTGTACATGGTACTTTAAAAAGTCATTCACATCACCCTGGCTATGCTGTTTCACTTTCTTAACAATAAAATGAAAACATGACATAATAACTGCCTATTTTCATTTTGATATTAGCAACTTAACAGACATCAAAAAATGTTGAGGCGTCGTGTAGCTGCATAATATGAGCGTCATCTTCATGCATATTTATAACAAAACAGAGCCTATAACATTACTGCCTCAAATCATTTTCATTGAAAATACGAAACATACCCTCTCTTTCATTGAATATCAGTTTTAATAAAATAATAAAGTCCAATATAAAAGTATAACGCACAATAAGTTTATACAATAGAGAAAATAAAGGCAAGCAATCAGTCAGATGTGGTGTCCGCTGTTACATTAATTAGGATATTAACCTAACTTATCTGCTCTCAGCCAAAACACGTTACCTGAGAACAACTAATAGATTCAAAAGACCAAAGACAGGGAATATTTCGTTAGATATAGACAACAAGATGAATTAAATACCACATTTAACAAATATAGTGAGATTAGATCCAGCGGGAGATCCGTGATGAACAGTCTGACGTGCACAGCTCTCATATGGGTATGTGCTCAACGCACGCTGCAGTGCATGCCAGAGAGTGTGTGTGTGGTCACGTGATGTGCGTTTTCACCGTTATAATGTAGACGGAGAGCTGTTCAGAAACGCTGGGTGAAACGCTAGTGTAGACGCGGTTTTCATTCTAAAACACAGTATTAAAAGTAAAACATACTAGTGTAAACGGGGCCTCAGTGTGCAAGGTTTGTTTACGTGACAAATTTTTTGCAAATGAATACGAAAAAAACCCTATATGAAAATTTCGGACTTCAACGTGCAAAGGTTTTGTTTGTTGTTAGTTTTTTCATGGCTGTGCAATGTTACAAGAATGCTCAATTAATCCTATTTATTTATTTCTCTAATTTACTTATTACTCTTATATTTTACTACTCTTAAATTCCAGATCACTCCACAAACATTACCAAAACAATGTTTTTTTTTATCTAAAAAACAAGTAACTTTTGAAAGGACAGAAAAAAAGCATTTCATGAATATTTTGAGAACATTATTAAGCCACTGCAGGTGAAGAGAATAAAAAATGATGTATTAATTATCCCCAGCATACAGTACTTCCACAGTTAAATGCTTACATTAACAATTGCAAAAATAGTTTATTATACATGTAAAAGTATATATATATATATATATATATATATATATATATATATATAAGTTCATGTTACATGTTTAAATATGGATAAATGTGGCTTTTTAAAGATGAGAAGAGGACATCTCATTAATGCTCTGAGCAGAGATGTGTGAGATTATACACGCTATGTGTGTGTGTGTGTGTGTGTGTGTGAAATCCGTGAAAATCCATTTACTGTGTTGTTTGGTGTGTGTATAAAGATTGTGGATTGTCTGTGTGTATGTGTGTATATATATATATATACACACAGTTGAAGTCAAAATTATTCGCCCTCCTGTTAATTTTTTTTTCTCCAATTCCTGTTTAACGGACAGAAGATTTATTTATTTTTTTTCATTCATTCATTCATTCCTTTTCTTTACGGCTTAGTCCCTTTATTAATCCGGGGTTACCACAGCGGAATGAACCGCCAACCTACCCAGCACATGTTTTACGCAGCGGATGCCCTTCCAGCTGCAACCCATCTCTGGGAAAAGAAGATTTTTTCAACACATTTCTAATCATAATAGTTTTAATAACTCATCTCTAATAACTGATTTATTTTATCTTTGTCATGATGACAGTACATAATATTTGACTAGATATTTTTCAAGACACTTCTATACAGCTTAAATTGACATATTAAATTGACAAATGTTGACTGCTGTTTTTCTTTTATGGACAAAATAAAATGTCTACCCTTTTATATTATGCTCTATCGTTTATATCATGGTCTTGCAAAAATACATTGTTTATTGTATTGTTTATTATTTTTGAGCACAATATCACATGCCATTAGAGGGATGCAGACAGAAACACAAACAATTCACAAGCATTGTGATAAAATTGCAATCTTGAAAGTACAAGGTTTACATTTTATTTAGCAATTTTTGAAACAAATTTATGTTGGACACTTTTGAAAAGTGTTTTCTGTTTATTATTTTATATTTCTACATTTTCAGAAGCAAACATTTTTCCCTGGCTCTCTAAATAAAGTGAAAAATATATGATCATGTGCAGTACCAGTGAGAGCATTTCTGAATACATACTTGCAAATGCAAAAAAAAAAAGAAGAAATAGTCCTTTATGCTGTCGTCAAAATATACAGACTATTAATTGATTGAATTTGGAAAATTGGTACTAAATTATGATATACAGGTGAACTCAGAGTTATTTGCCCTTCTGTGATTTAGTTTCTTTTAATATATTTCCCAAATTTAACAGATTCAGGAAATGTTCACAGTATGTCTCATAATATTTTTTCTTCTGGAGAAAGTCTTATTTGTTTTATTTCGGCTAGAAGAAAAGCTGTTTTTTTTTTTTTTTTACATTTTAAGGTTATTAGCCCCCTTCAGCAATATTTGTTTTCAATTGTCTACAGAGCAAACCATCGTTACACAATGACTTGCCTAATTACCTTAACTTGCCTAATTAACCTAGTTAAGCCTTTAAATGTCACTTTAATTTGAGATATTTATCATAACGCCCAGCCCTAATATAACGTGTACATAGACTGAGAGTGTGTGTTTGTGTGTTTACCTTGTTCGCTGGCTAAGGCCATGAGGAGCTGGTGGTCCTGCTGTGAGGGTTTGCTGAGGAAGACGAGCCACGAGCCCTGTGGGATGTTCATCTTTCTGGAGAAAGTGTTTTCCAGCAGGTCCAGCAGTCGATCGCCGCTCTCCATACGAAACTCATCCTGAAAGAAACACAACAACAACAACAACAACAACATGACTTACACACTAATAACATACAGTAACCCACTGTAATCTGTCTGTCTATCTATTCATCTATCTATACATCTATCTGTACATCTATATCTATTCATCTATCCATCCATCTGTACATCTATATCTATCTATCTATCTATCTATCTATCTATCTATCTATCTATCTAT